>CM069453.1:55464003-55685376 GCA_035610835.1 Ophiura sarsii | reverse complement strand
CAGAAACATTTTGCAAATAAGCTAAGTGCTGTGCGATTTTTTTTCTTTTTCTATTTTTTTTCCTAATCCAAGCTTACAGAGAACTTTTTTAACCTTTTTTTTAAAAAAAAAAAAAAAAAAAAAAAAATTGTTAGCCCTTTCACATCTCATTTCACATACCAATGCGGGCGGGCTTCTGAGACAGACCTTCTTCTTTGTTTGGCCTAAGTGAAGAACATGGATACAATACACTTGTGACGAATGGATCCCCAACTGCAGTTTGGGATCCCACGTCACAAGCCCCCCTCCCCCTCTCAAAAATATGATGAGGCGGCAGGGCACAATCCTCAGTGGCTGAAAAGTTGACAGCACTGGGGTAGTGTTATGAATAAACAGTTTCCAACAGCTCTTCTTTTAACTTTTACAGTTATTATATGGTACCTTTGTGGAGCAGTAGATTGATATGAGTAAAACAACCCAATAAACAGACATTACAACAAAGTCTGGCATAACTTCAAACCTTAACACTTTCCACGCGGCACTTAGTTTTACCATATACAAAACAGATTTTTCAGAAGCCTTTCCCAACTCTCAAAGTATTAGTTCTTTGTACTTTACCCACTTGGACAACATTCTTTTGGCAAAATGGAGGTCGGTGCCCAGGAATTATCAAAATGTTGTGTAAGTAAGTAGGTTAGTATAAAAATTATGGAAAAGTATTCCAACCAGCAAAGAATCATGTCTTGTCATAGATGCTCTATTATTACCTTATTTTCTTCAATAATTTCTGTCAATTTGACTTCAGCATTCCCTGTAATATAAACAAGCAAAGAATGTCAGTAATATTTGCATTCTTAACACTCATTAAGCTATGTTAAAAAATACTGCAAGTCAAGCCCTAAAGTTTTGACAATATGGGGTCCGAAGGTTATGTAGGGGTCACTAGAGGTCACTCTGGGAACACCTGAGTCATCTTAAGTCCCCTTAACCAAAGATTATTGTCACCAAGTTGAGATTTTGATTAGGCCCCTTGCAATTAAATGTGAGTTTACTGTTGCCCCGCAGCGCATCCAAAAGTCACCCGCGTGATATATGTAATATTTTTAAAATATTTAATTATTTCATTGTTTACAGCTTTTTCATAAGCTTTTTAACTCTTTTCTGACGATAAAATTAGCCGATGAGCCGCATTGCAATACTTCCGGGTTGGGAAAACAATTCTGGGAAGTAAACAACTCTGCACGAAACTTGCAACTGTCGCTTTGTATTGAAATGTGTGCTTGAAGCATATTCATAGGCACGGTAGTTGATTACTGCGCAATTGCTTCAGCGCATGACGTCACATCAAAACCGCCGAACTTTTTTGGAGTTTCCTAGTGCATTCTGGGTAATATTTCGGGTTTGTTTACGATCGCCATCTTAAAATTCTCCGAGCTAGCGTAACAAAATTTTGTTTACAAACATTGATCGAATATCTCATTAATATTCAAAATAGGGATGCAAATATGAGTAGACTCCTTATAAAAGAAACAAATGCAAAGCCAAGGCAGTAGGTGGTGGTAGGACATAATTAACAGCATTTTAATTGTATTCGTAACTTGGATAATAGTTAACAACGCCGACAATATTAAATCAGGTGACTTTACCCCAAAATATTACAATATTAATATTAAATAGTCACCTCGTCCTGCTTTTCAAAACGCAACAGTAAACTCACATTTAATTGCAAGGGGCCTTAAAAAAGAGAAAATAATTGAATATTTGAAATTTTGAAAATTGCTGAAAATAAAAAACAACTCTCAACAATACAAAACAAAAAACACCCAACTGACCATTCTTACCTGCAAGGTCTATTTGCCCATAGAACAGGGTTTTTTGTCGCCCTGAATGCTAAAAGATACTGATATACTATGTCTAGGAAGCTATAGACATAATACCCACGTGCACGCAGATGAATTCTGAGACAAATATAACTCAAGGGATAAGAAGCGCCCATTCATACCATTCATAGTCTGTAACCATCCCATACTATAGTTTGATCAGTTCCAAATTGGCGAAAACACTCGGTTTTAACTCTTCGCACGCAAAATTAATCTAAGCGTACGCTTAAGATGGCCACCACACGCACGTGTCACATCATATGATGCACGGTGCGCTTGTTGCCTTCATGCGCCGCCCATGTCCTTCTGTATTCATTCGCTGCTGTAAGGAGGCTTCGCCAATTTGGAACTGATCAAACTTTAAAGCGTGTTCAGGTTATTTAAAAAAATCTCAATATACGTATACACTGGATTTAAATTTGCCGTGTCAGACCTTGATCGTTGCACATGAATGGTATGAATGGACACTTCTTATTCCTTTAGTTATGTTTGTCTCGGGACGCATTACCAGTAATACATACCTGATTGAGATTGCATCTGTTGTAGAGCCTGCTCTAGTTGCTGCCGATATGACACGTCTTGTTTCTTCTCTTCACGATCTCTTGCTGCTTCGCGACGTAGAACAGAACAGTCGTTGGAAAGTGTCTTTACCTAATGTTATGCAAGCATATGAATAGTCGTTCAGGTGAATAACACTCTTGAATATTTTTCAAATGTTGAAATTATCCCATGATTATACTTGAAGTGCACAGACGTCCAGCAATAGTCAATTCACTTTAAGAATAAAATGTGGTTCGTAGCTGTTTTGGTATATACGTTTCATACGAACCCTAAAGTGCAACGTTAAATACACAGCTCTCAAAAACAACATCTCGAAAAAGAGTTTGATGTCTTCTTTTTCCATTTTCCAATCAAGACACGAACGGGATTGGAACGTTACCAATTGTATGTAGGTCCTCATGGCAGCAGGTCTGTCACGGCTGACTCACCTCCCTTTTTAATGTTATATGTGATTTTTATATTGATCATTGTGCAATAGTACTTTATGTAACACCTTGCCTGGTGGTCAGTATAGGCCCCATTTGTCTTGGTTTTTAATGTTCTCTTCTTTATTTTTATGTGGTTATTTGACTGAATAAAGATGATTTAATAATACTGTACCATATTTGGAATCGTGTATCGGCGACCATATACGACGACACAAATATAACCTATCACAGCCTATTTTACAACTGGACCTGAGATGACCTTTGACCTTAGCATGTGACCTTTGACCTCATTAAACTATGAAGGTTTCCATGTTAAATCTCTAAACCAAGTTTGTTCCAATTGAACTTCAACTTTTTAAATGAGACCAAAAACTCCAAAAACTTAACCTAAACTCACCCCTACTTACAGAGTGAGTCAGAAAGAACAGGCACTTTTTCTCAAAGGCGCCATGAAAACTTTAGGCATGCATTTTCAAAACCAATGGTATTGCTGAAAAGATCAATAATGTGGCTTTCATTAAAAATAAAAATAAATTGAAAATCGACCATTGCGTTATCATGTTACAGTAATCTTAATAAAGCGCCCTCTTTTTTAAAGCCAATCCATGGAACGGTCCGGTCCAATTATCACACCATTCGTCAATGTATTCTAATGAAGGGGGCTTTCTGGCATCTCTGAATCAGCCACAGCCATGACAACACTGTGTTATTGCCATCCTGTGGATTGGCCACAAAATACCAGACTCTACTAAAATTAATGTAACATTAACCCTAACCCCTAACAAATATTTGTTCGCGGCCATAAAAGCGAAGGGAAAAAGGGCCCCCACAGACCCGGGGCTCGAACCCCGGACCTCTTGGTTCAGAGGCAAACGACTATCCACTGGGCCACGAGGGTCAACTATACTTGGCTTAGTATACTTTGCCAAGTATATAGCCTGGGGCCATTATTTCATCGAAAAACTGCTGCGCCTGGTGGAACCAGCACACCGCATCGTAGTAATTTGGAGTACTCAAGAGTGTTAGGGTTAAGACGCAATGGTCGAATTCAAAATACTTTGTTGCATGAGAGCCAAATATGTGGTCTTTGTACAGTACGATATTTTAAATACTAAAGGGATATTGTATTATCTGCTCAGACCATTCTTTTAAGCACATCTTTACCTTTAATTTGATACCATGCAAGTCTGGTTTGGATACACAGTATTACTTAATAATTTCAACGAGTTTGGTCATTAATTAAGCTTAATTAAGACAGATTTTGGGTTTTTGTTAAAAGTAAAGATAAATGTGAACTTTTTCTCAGACAGTATTGTTGGCAATGATGGGAACTTCATTTCCTGTAACTTTGGTGTTAATAGCATTTATAGTTTTTGCTGGAAATTCCAAAAAGCAAAATGTTAATGTATTTCTTTATAATATGCTAATCATATGCAAATAAGGTCAAACCATTTTTTTTCTATGACACAAAATCACCAAGCTGTATTCTATAATATGATATTGTCTCCTTGTCTTACATATGTTACTTTTTGAATTAGAGCGTAATTTCAATAACATGCACATTTGGAAATTTATGCTCTGCTGCACTAGCATTTTCATTGGTTTTTGAATATACAGGCATGACATTTTACTGGCGCTTAAGCAAAAAAAGTGCCCATTCATTCTGAGACCCCCTGTACAAGAGGTACACTGTAGGAGTATGCCCACAGTACATTCATATCCTATATGCAGCTTACCTGTTGTCTCTCTGCCTCTACCACAGTCTCCATTTCCTGAATCCTATTTAACAATGTAGAATGCGATTCTTCAAGACTGCTGCGGAGGCTAATCTCCCGAGCCAATTCTTCTCTCAGCTTTATAAAATTAAAAAGAAAAAACACAAAGTTACATCCCTATAATAATTTGATTACATGTATTTCCGCCACTCAAGACTGCAGAAGTGGACATTTTCGCGCGTGTAATTTTTTGCGCTTTGCACATTTTCAACAATTTTGCTTGTTTTTATTTTTGTGATTTTGAGCTTATAGACCTACTTACAAAAATGAATACATTTGTGCGTTTTTATTTTCATGCTTGCTGATTTTGGCGTGAAAAGCGTGAAAATAATTGTGTCGCAAACATTTCCACTTTTAAGGTACATTAGCACTCGGAATACTGTTGCCCACATAAGCACAACCTCTGTGGTCCAGTTGGTAATCTTTCACCGCAATAGCGAGAGGGACCAGGTTCGAGACTGTGTATCTTAAAGGTCTTTGTTAATTTCATTTATGCTAGTTTGTCAGGGTCTTTATATTATTTATTCATTTCACTATACTAGGCTTGTATCATTTGCACGATTTCCGCGTGAATTGAGACTTAATTGAGTTTCACCAGCCATAGTTTCTCCTAGAATCATGGTTTATACACCCACATATATAAATAAGCTGCTGTTCCGAAACAATGTATTTTTAACCGCCTAGGAACTACATGTCGATTGGTCAGAAAGATGGATACATCATTTATTGCACCAATGAGAGACATTGTTAGAATAAGTGTATCCCTGATAAAGATTGGAGTGAAATATTTTAGAAGCTGTATTTCGATTGGTTATTAAAATGAGTATATCCTGAAATTAACCAATCATAAACATTGTTAAGGTTGTTCCCCTGGCTAGCAAAAAAATCTTGATATTCAAGTTTAAGGTAGAGCTGGTTGAGTACAACAAAAAAGTAATTTACTGGAGGTGAATCAGGTGCACGGTTCAACAGATATAACCATTTGAAGTCCTTTTGGAATTCTTTTGTTTGTATTGTTTTTCGGCCAACAGAGGGCGGTCTATTTTCTTTTGTTTTATATTGTTTTTTTGACTCTATAGATACAATTTTCTATGAAAATTTAGTTTTTTGTTTATGCTCTAATTTTTTATTGAAAAATTCTGTACACTCCCGCAGTACAGGAAATGAAGAGAGTAGTATAACCAACATATACAGTAAGTGGTAATACATTTAGGAAAGTGCATGAACTTGAAAAAATTAATTAAGTGCATTAATTAGCCTCATTTTTTAATGACCTAAAGCCTCCTTAGATAATTAGGTATAATTAATTATGCAGATGTCTTACAGCCTCCCGCAGCACAGGAAAGTTTCTAAACACTATAATTAACAAGATCCCAAAATTTCAGCTTTTGTAGCATTTATACTTTTCTTGTAAAAATTAATTAAACATTTTTGCATAGATTAATTATTTTGCTAGGGGTACAAAAAAACAATAAGAAACAAAAGAAATGAACGCTTCAATTTTGCTTCATTTTGGACATTAAAATTGTCATATCTATAAAACCGTACCTCCGATCAAGCTCAGATTTCAGATTATTGTGGAGCTCAGCAAGCTCTATTAGAATATCAAATAAAAAAATAGCCATAGGAATACCCTTAAATACATATTGTTCTTACCTCTGCTACCCTACGGTTCAGTTTACTCCTAGATGACTTGAATTCCTCGTATTCAATGGCAATTTCAGACTGAAATTTAAAAAAAGGGTTGCAAAATGCACAATTAAAAATGGGAGCATGATTTATAGCTGAGCTCCAGCCATGTCTGGTCCAAAGACCAGAAACCTATATCCGTATAGATGATGCGACCATTGTTTACAATAGTAGTGTTTACAAATTGATTAGCGCCTGGTCTGAAGACACGCTAGAGGTACAAGTCCATATACGTACTATTCAAAAGCAAAATGCTCATCACTGAGCGCCTGCCCTTATGGTGCGTACGCATACTGCCAAGCAACCATATTTAGTATCTGGTCTCTCATTGTGCTAGGGATGCAGACCATGACTACTGCACTATTCTACACCGTAAGTGATGATCAATCAAGTGTGAATTTAATTTACCAATTACATTCCCTGTAGGTGCGAACGCATACCGCCGGGCAATTACGTCACAGGTCACATCATCTATAGAGATGTACTAGGATGAAGTTAAAGAAGGAAAAAAAGCTTATCTGCAACAAGATCTTTCCCCATGTCATCTTCCAAGAGAATAAGTAGGACACATTTTATGAAAGGTGAAATAAAAGCTCAGAAGATGACTATACTGGTATGTATTTTTAGTCAAGAAACGATTTTGGTCAAATGAGGGCACTGTTTGGCCAAAAAAACAAAGGCAATGCTGTACAAAGAAGCTCCAACACCAATTAAAACACTGGATGGTAATGATCTTGAAATTGTCCAAGACTTCAAATACCTTGGTGCCTGGATTGCTAGTAGTGAACAAGATTTCAACATAAGAAAGGCTCAAGCTTGGAAAGCCTGTAACAGCATGACAAAAATATGGAACAGTAAACTCCCAAGAAACCTGAAAATAAAGCTGTTTACCACCACTGTTGAATCTGTTTTGACCTATGGAGCCGAGACTTGGACACTAACAGCCAAAATGAGAAAAGCGCTGGATGGTTGCTACACTCGCCTCTTAAGAAAAGCACTTAATGTATCATGGCAATCTCACACCACCAACAAAGATCTATATGGGAACCTGCTACCAATATCAGAGAGGCTAAGACGGAGGAGATCAATAAACCATGGTAAAAGCTTAAAATTGGAGTCAAATTTTAGAATCGCGAAATTAAATCCTCGCGAAAATATTGGCTTTCGGTAATTCATGAAATAAAGTACCAACAAATGTTAAGTGTTTTACGGTACTTTGTTTGGTATCAATGGAAAGAGGCGACTAAAACCTATACAGTGGTACCAAATAAAATGGAATAGGGTGCTTAAAGGCATATTATGTGATCTTTTCCAGAGCGCGCCCTCTATTCATTTTCTTTTTTAGAATGTAGATTTTCTTGCAGATTTACATTTCTAATCATAAATCATACATACATTCCAAGTTACAGAGCGATACGATTCCTAATTAACTCAAAATCATGGTTTTAGAGTGAATTTAGACTAGAATAAAATAAGTTGTCGGATATCCGACAGTTTATTTTCACTCTAAAACCATGATTTTGAAGTAATAAAGAATTGTATCGCCCTGTAACTTGGAATGTATGTACGATTTATGATCAGAAATGTAAATCTGCAAGAAAATCTGCTTTCAATTTTTTTTTCGATGTTGAGGGCGTTCCCTGGAAAGATCACATAATATACCTTTAATAACAAATTATAGGAAGGGGTCGTATCTCCTTGGTTAGTAGTGTTGGTTAGACTAGGGCTAACCTTAGTTTGAGTAGCAATCTCTAGTGCCGATGTCAGTCTTCTTGCACCCTCTTCCGCTATATTTCTTGCCTCAATAGCATCTTTCCACTCCTTTCTAGCAAGGACTATCTCTCGATTTAGTTTCTTTACTTCTTGCTCATGAGAATCCCGTAACTGAAACGCAAAAATACCAAACACATATGGTATAAGTATAATGTTGAATGATATTTGATAAAGAATGTCATTACTTCAAACCCTTCTACACACTAAAAAAACCTGATGCTGCTACAATCCTTTACGGTACCGCAATCGCCCGGTCAATCTCGTACTACGATCCGCCATGCATTCAACTTAGGGAAAAAACATTTGTTTAACATCATCCGTATAGCTCAGTCGGTAGAGTCTCAGAGGGAAGCAGCATGGTTCGATCCCCAGCGAATGCAGAGACTGATTTTCCCCTCAAACTTGACCCATTTTTCTCCCCCGATAGTTTAATTCACAAAAACATGCCTGAGAGTTTGGGTTAAAACACACCTTTTTCATGTTCTGTTAACCCTAACCCTCCTACACACTACAAAACATGATGCTGCTACAATCCTGTACCGCGCTTCGCCAGGCGTTTAACTTGGAAAAAAACATGTATTTTTTTAACCTCACCTGTATAGCTCAGTCGGTAAAGTCTCAAACTTGCACACAACCTGGGTATGATCCCCTGGCCCATGCGGAGAATGATTTCCCCCTCAAATTTGACTAGTTTTTCTACCCTCAACATAATATTTCATATCAGACTATATTTAGTCTGGTATGAAATATCATGCATCATGCAGGTTTTATATAAAGATGAATGTGTTGTTCTTTTGTGTTTTACAGATACAGAGAATAACAGAACCAGATATTTATTTATTTATTCGGACATACACTTTTGGAACAGTGGCATAAGTCTTCTCGACTAATGCGTCCATAAACATTACACAATGTTTTAAATACAAAGAAGGAAAAATGATATACAAATATTTACATGGTAACATAGATTCATGCAAGGTTAATGCTACGTGCGGTCCATGCACGTTTCAAATATGATTTACAAAACACATCAAATATATGAAGTAAGTGAAAATCTTCACTTGCAGTAAGAACATCATTTGAAAGACCTAGCATAAGACACAATTTTATTGTTAGATTACCCGATATAAAGATTCTAGTAGGCCTATTAAGACCAGGCCAAAACCTACACCATGGTTTATGAATGTGTAGTTATGGACAGCGTGTACTAAAACCTACACCATGGTTTATGACTGTGTAGTTATGGACAGCGTGTACTAGAACCTACACCATGGTTTATGAATGTGCAGTTATGGACAGCGTGTACTAAAACCTACACCATGGTTTATGAACGTGTAGTTATGGACAGCGTGTACTATTGGGTGCACTTTTTAAGCTCCTCCACACTGTGTCAAATGCCTTTCGGAAGTCCAAGAAAGCAATGTAACTTTTTACCTTAAAAATATAGTGGCGAGTAGGCGTGATGATGGTAAGCCTACATATGGCTTTCTTGGACTTTTGAAAAGCATTTGACAGTGTGGAGGAGCTTAAAAAGTACACCCATAGTACATGCTGTCCAAAACTACACGTTCATAAGTTGTAGTGGTAGGACTAGAGCCTTTTCCACTGTTGGTCCAATCCAAACTGTATTGTAGGGCTAGAGACCCGATCCTTTTGTAGTGTAGGACTACACACCCTACTGTATTTACCTGTGTCAGCTTCTCATGCAGTTGTCCTTCACTATCCCCATGTAAATCTTTCTCTGCCTGCAGTGTACACAGATTGAGCTTCAAAGTCTGTATCTGACTCTCTGCACGACATACACGTGCTACCAGCGTGTCGTAGCTCTTCACAAGGACATCAGACTCGGCGTTACTTGCGAGGAATGGTCTCACAGACTCCCGTTTTGTGTTACCTATTTAATTATTAATAGCAAAATAACAATTTATTGTATGTGGTAATTTTCGCGAATTTCGCGAGTGGACATGATAACGCGAAAATATAATCATGCGAAAATATTATTTTGCCATAAAGTTACATTATAAGTTATGTACATACCGCAAAATTCAAGTCTTGCCCATTATCCAAAAACTAAAAGATCACAACATATCTGTATGCTAAATATAACAACTTACACAGTAGAATTAAAGAGCTATACTTACATAAATGGACAGGTGTCAAATTTGCGAATGAATCAGACTGGCCCAAAAATGCGAGAACAATATACGCTGATTGGCTGAGTATTTTTGGGTTGCTAAGGGGTCATCCATAATTTTCGCCAGTTTCAGTTACGTACAAAGCATACGTAAAAGAGGGGGGAGGGGGTCGAAATATACCCCAACCGTACGTAACTTAAATGGCAATCTTGAGAGGCAGGATTTTTTTTTTAAAGTACAAAATAAAATAAAATTTCGCCATTTATTGCGTACGTAACTCGAGGGGGGGGGGGAAGGGGGTAAAAAGTTACGTACGCTCTGTACGTAAGTGAAAATGTTGATAATTTTGGACGACCCCTAAGGTGCCAAGAACAAAAGAGCATTTGCTCCCATAGTAGGGGCCAGTATGTAGACTTGATACATTTTGTGTCAAATGTTTGATAAAAGCAAATTTGGACTTATAACAGGGCTGTCAACTCTCCCGCATTTGGCAGGAGTCTCCCGCCGAGACAATCTTTCTCCCGCTCTCCTGCCAAGCATATGAAATCTCCCGCATCATAAATGTATTATATTGAAATACAGTGCATGGGCTGTGGGTGAGGGCACAAATTTATTTGAGTTGAGTGGGGTTTGATAGCACTGTTTGTTAGTTATCAAGCCTAAAATTTTTGCGCAGTTTGGGGATCCCACGTCACAAGCCACCCCCACCCCCCCCCCCACTCTCAAAAATGTGACCAGGCAGCAGGGCAATCCTCAGAGGCTGAGGGTTGAGCTTCACGTTTGGTATCTCTCCCTCCAAGCAAATCCCAAAAGTGTACAGCCCCTGTTTATAAACGTTGGGAAAAATTAGGGTTGCATTATTTTGGCTAGTGGCAACAGGGTCTCTACGTAATTCAAAAGGGGTACCCTATGCAGGGATCAAAATCTAAATTGCTTCAAGTGATCCGAAAGGTATACTAATTTATTCGTATCCAGGGGAAAAGTAAAAGGTCATTGACCTTTTGAATGCGGGGTCAAAAATTTAACTTGGCGCGATTTTAACAACTAATACTTCAAATAATTTGTCTGGTTGACCTTGATGTTGTTAATTATATACACCATAAATTACTAAATTTGATCTCAAAGAGTCAAATAAATCACAAAATATCATACAGAGGCCATTTACAATCATCAGATTTGCGGTGTACTGTATTCTTTTTGATGAGGAGCACTAAAGATCTGGGTTTTTGTTTGTTTTTTCCTTCTGCAAATCAGGGTCAGGCATATTACGCCAATTCAGGGGGAGCCACTCATGCACAAAAATTGTAATCATCCGTGTGAATCCACTCTCAAAAACTACCCTTAACACGGATTCTCAAAGAAGGAAAAAAGTGACCCTTAACAAGGATTATAACTCGACGAATCATACTCATAGCAAAGGATATAGGTCCTTACAGAGAGTTAAGACTGAAATGAACGTATGAAGTAATTGTGTGATTCAGTTTTGTTTTATATTTGTATTGTAGACCTAACAATTTTGGGCTATTCTTAGAATGATGACATGTGACTATCGGCCCAAGCAACCCTTAGTACGGATTCGGGTTGAACAAGACACCCACCCTTATTCTCTGAAATTGGCGATTTTGATACCCTTAGCATTGGCCAGCACAGGCCTGTGTTGTGGTCGAAAAAAGCACCCTTATTCCACGTTTTCGTTCAAGCGGATGATTACAACATTATATCTGACTGCAAGACTACCCCCCTCCCCCGGGCCACCAATACAACAAATGTTTAAGCATTGATAACACAATCGATCACCTTTCCATGTCTTCCCATGTTGTGCACCACCATGTATCTTCCCTGCTGTAGACGGTTGCTGAAACCCCATATCCGACAATTGCCTGACGAGGCTGACGGTCTCAGTCTCGGCCGTCAGTAGTTTTTTCTGGAGAAGCTGCAGCGTCTTCACAGGGGATGCCTTGGCACGACTGGGTAGTAATGCTGACCGAGATGACATAGTAGCGGCTTAAATCTGCACCATCACATACAAAAATTATACAAATTATACAAATATTTACCATTACTATGTTCAAGGCTCTAGATAACAGGTTTTTTTACCGAGAGAAAAAAGTAGCGCCCGGATTAGGGGGATTTATTGAGAACCGGGAGCTACTTTTAGTCTACCGGGAGCTAACCTTTTATTTAATCAAATACACTTATCGAAATTCGTTGTTTTGAGCAAGTTTCCGGGGCGCTGGTTTGGACAAAATAACAGTGCTCGGTTGTTTATTTTTCAGCATTACCGGGCGCTTTGGCAGAAGGACAGAGGGGTAAAAATCGCCCAGCGCCCGCTTATCTTGAGCCTTGGCTATGTTGTGAATCATGAGGTATGGGATTTCAGGGGGAAAATATGGGTCATCCAATGTCAACTACTCATGTTTTGGATTTAGACAAAATATTGTTAAAAGATAACTTGTTCAAAGAGTGTAGTGCGTAAATTTGGCAGCTGAGTGCGTAATAAATGTGTTAATAGGGCCTTAGAGTAAACACTGTTAAGAGCTGAAAAGGCCATTGCTGGCCTTACCAATTGTAACCCTGGCCCTAGGGACCCGGGATATGGCGGGATGGAGGATCATGTAAAAAAAATATTGCCTTACTAAGTGTGTCACTGTCAGCTGGGGAGTGTAGACGGGTTGTATGTGTATATGCTCATACAAAGGGTGAAATACCCTTCACGTTTGACTTTCACCCTTCAAAAAATTTCTCAAGAGTGAAAAATGTGGAGAATGTCATTGTTTTACTGCCCAAAAACACTGCGCAAGCACACGTTTTGGCCATCATTTTGGTATTTCACCCTCGAGAAATAAACCCAGTGAAATTGCTGCGAAAGGTGTATGTTCAAATCACTTTAGAATTTTTTTGTCACATCAAGATATTTTCTCATTATTTCTGTAAAATCTTAGGCGCAATATATGTTCCATTTTGATACTATAGGCCAAAATGCAGTGAATTATTACCAAAGGTGGTTAACCACCCGGCTAGTTTGTGTACAATGTACAAAATGTACAAATTTCATGTCACTGTGTGATCTTCTAAAATAAGAACCATTGGAGTTATGCAACTCAAACTTTGGAATATGACCCTTACGTAAAACGCTACGACGCTGCTGTTTCCAATTGAACACTTGTACATGTGCAGCGTTCGTCTGAAACAACAGTCAAAGAGACTAAAATGATGCAATGAAACAGCCATTGTCGCTTGGGGAAAAAAGAGACCGACTTTTACGCTGCCCTCAAACATGCATCGCTACGTCGCATGGTCAGTATTTTTACTACACACGATAGCGGTTATTTTAGGATTCCGAGGACGTACTCTATACAGGGTGAGTCAAAAAGCAGCCATTTTGTTTTCAAAACCAAAATGAATTTTTAAAGTTTTTAAACGTTGCAAGAATGATATATTTAATCCTAATTTTACGTGAAAAAATGAAGTCAATATCATTTTCCGTTTGCCTTTGGTGAACCTTTTGACCAGTTCACCCATTTCACACGTTTGTCCACGAGATACCCAAAATATGCATCAGATCACAAAATGTGCCTCTCATTCAAATTTGGAAACTTGAGTTCATTTGTGATGTTATTGGAATTTGATGCATCCTTTCTTGTTTACATGTGAGTTAGCATAATCAATTATAATCATACCCATGCTATGAAAGCGTATAATGTTCTAAATTTTAATAAAAAACTGAAATTTTCCATTTTTTTCATTCAAATATGAAAATGCAATGTGTGCCATTTTAAATGAAAATCACTGTGCTCGTGGACAAACAGGTAAATTTGGTTGTGCAGCAAAGAGGGTCACCAAAGACAAACGAAAAATGTGATCGACTTCATTTTTTTCACACAAAGTTTAAAGGATTAAATACATCATTCTTGCAACGTTTAAAAAGTTTTAAAATTCATTTTGGTTTTGAAAACAAAATGGCTTCTTTCCACTATTGCAGTCTTTTTGACTCACCCTGTATTAATCACACGTCGTGGAATTCGAGAACTTTGACAGTTGTTAATGACACACAGGTGGTAGCGGTAAACGCAAAGAAGTACACACAAAGGAGGCCGCTATCTTAATCCGTTTAGACGACACGTTTTCAATCACGAATTTTCATTTTCACACCTCAGATAATGCGCTGTTTTTCTGCTTCCGTTGTTCGGTTTTAAAAATAAGGTAGGTAGGAATGCTCTGTAGGAAAACGTATTACTGATAATCTGTACTTGTAGTTGTAGACTGTTCCTAATTACCTCAAAATCATGGTTTTAGAGTGAATTTAGAGTGAAAAATATAAACTGTCGGGATTCCGACAGTTTATTTTCACTCTAAAACCATGATGTTGAAGTAATTAAGAATCGTATCGCCCTGTAACTTGGAATGTATGCATGATTTATGATCAGAAATGTAAATCTGCAAGAAAATCTGCTTTCAATTTTTTTTTCGATGTTGAGGGCGTTCCCTGGAAAGATCACATGATAATATACCTAAACTTAAAGTAAAAAGTAAAAGATTTTAACAGAAAGTGAAACAGAAATAATGAGAAAAAATATATATTAATAAAGTGATCGGAACATACATGTACACCTTTTAAAATACGGGCAATGTCTGACTAGACGTCCCGTATCTCAAGTGCGCATGCTCAAACCAATTAATGATACGTTGTAGCTTTACGGTTTATTCCGTACGGGACGTGAGGCAAGATATAGCCAAAATGGCAATATCCTCAAATAGGTCTTACATACAGAATAAAGCACAAGGCAGCAATTGATTTGCCTTTGAATTACATTGTAAATATGATAGCTGCCGTGTGCTTTATTCCGTATGTAAGACCTATTTGAGGATATTGCCGCCAAAATACGTAATCACATCAGGGAGGTGTTAAATAGTTTGATTTCACACATCCCTCTGGAGGCTCAGTAGTACAGTGTGTACTGCCAAGTTGCCGAATTTTGACATTACGAACGGTTGATTGATGGTGTTTTTTTACTCTCTACTCTACTCTAGCTATGCAAAGGAGGCCAAGGCTGACTGAGCTGAATACACAATTTGTTCCTTATATTATTTTGTTTATTACTTCTTCATGACCGCATATTCTAACCTTCATCAGTCAATGTATCATAACCATAATTTTTCGGTCTCTTCTGACCTCTTTATGATGAGTGTAAAAATTACGGTATTGAATTTTCCGCCAGTGTTGTGATTTTGTGAACAGCAGCTGTACGAAACACATAGTTGACATTACTACTTTTATCAATCGCAGTTTCTGGATATTAAGGGCACCTGGGAACCACCTTGGATTGTCGATGGATCATGGTAAAGCGGTTTTGCATCGGCACTTCAGATAATTTTATGAGCCGATTTTGTTGCTTCGGTAGAAATAAAGTTCCGTCGATGTACAACCCATTTCTAAATTAAATAATAGGGGTTACAATGCTCGCAGTTTTCATATAACCCCCTAAAAAGAGTAACACCCTTGCCGAAATTGTAGACTCCCGTCCTTAGTTTAAGGAGGTGGGGGAAGGGGGGCGGGGGGGGGGGGGGGGGGGGGGTTATCCCCAAAATTACGAAATTTATCAATTGCTGTACCTTTTGAACTATAAATGTGATTGTGATGTATATAAAACTTACACATTTTTGGAAGTGAGTCGGAGAATCCACGGTATTGGGTTTTTCCTCTCTTTTTTTTACGTTGTGCGAAATGTCAAGGCAAAAAAAGGGAGACTTTGTTCAAGTTTTGTTAGTGAAATTGATACCAAAAAAAGAGATTACCTGACTCATTTCCTTTCCAAAAATATAAACTTTTATTTATCATATACATCACATTAAGTTTCAAAAGTGACAGCGCTTTATGAATTATTTTTCATTAAGTTTCGTAATTTCTGGGTTGGTTAACCCCTTACATGTATGTTACGCGAGCAACTTACCATTTAATAGTCCATTGTCCCCCCCCCCCCCCCCCCCCCCCCCCCGGGTTTATGGAGAATATTTGAGTTTTTTCTACAAAATTTGTTTCATTATTTCATAATATTCAATGCCCTATTTTATATAAGGCCAATTCAAATCGATTCTGAGTTTACTGTTTCAAGAAAACTGTGACTTGTACTACTATCAATACCGAGGACTCGGCCTAGTGATACCTACGGGGGCCCTGAAGGGTCATGACGAGTTAACCAGATGATGACATGACGAAATAAATGACTAGATAATTGCGAGATAATTTACATGACGTGAATATTGTTTAGATAATTGCGACATAATTTACAGATGACGTGATAATTGACGAGCTGACGAGATAATTTACAGATGACGTGATTGACTAGATAATTGCTAGATAATTAACAGATGACGTGATTAACGACTAGATAATTGCTACATAATTTACAGATGACGTGATAATTGATGAGATGACGAGATAATTTACAGATGACGTTGACGTGATTATTGACTAGATAATTGCGAGATAATGTACAGATGATGTGATTATTGACTTGATAATGTCGACATAATTTACAGATGAAGTGATAATTGACGAGATGACGAGATAATTTACAGATGACGTGATTATTGATTAGATATTGCGACATAATTTACAGATGACGTGATAATTGACGAGCTGACGAGATAATTTACAGATGACGTGATTGACTAGATAATTGCTAGATAATTAACAGATGACGTGATTAACGACTAGATAATTGCGACATAATTTACAGATGACGTGATAATTTATGAGATGACGAGATAATTTACAGATGACGTGATTATTGACTAGATAATTGCGAGAAAATGTACAGATGACGTGATTATTGACTAGATAATTGCAAGATAATGTACAGATGATGTGATTATTGACTTGATAATTTCACAATAATTTACAGATGACGTGATACTTTACAAGATGACGAGATAATTTACAGATGACGTGATTATTGATTAGATAATTACGACATAATTTACAGATGACGTGATAATTGACGAGATGACAAGATAATTTACAGATGACGTGATTATTGACTAGATAATTGTGAGATCATTTACAGATGACATGATTAATGACTAGATAATTGCGACATAATTTACAGATGATTAGCACTCATATATACAGTAACCCATGAACTCCGAGTACAGTCAGTGGTATTAAGTTCTGTACATGCTGTGCTTAGCAAGTCTATCAGAGTAAATGGCTTCCTTCAGTTAATGCCAAGTCTATCAGAATAAGTTGCTATCTATGCTATCTTCAGTAGATAGCAAGTATATCACAGTAGTAAGTTGCCATCTTCAGTATATAGCAAGTCTATCAGAGTAAGTTGCTATCTTCAGTAGACACTAAGTATATCAGAGTAAGCTGCTATCTTCAGTAGATAGCAAGTGTATCAGAGTAAGTTGCTATCTTCAGTAGATAGCAAGTCTATCAGAATAAGTTGCTATCTTCAGTAGACAGCAAGTTCCAGAGTAAATTGCTATCTTCAGTGATAGCAAGTTTATCAGAGTACGTTGCTATCCTCAGTGATAGCAAGTATATCACAGTAGTAAGTTGCTATCTTCAGTAGATAGCAAGTATATCAGAGTAAGTTGCTATCTTCAGTAGACAGCAAGTTCCAGAGTAAATTGCTATCTTTAGTGATAGCAAGTTTATCAGAGTACGTTGCTATCTTCAGTAGATAGCAAATCTATCAGAGTAAATTGCTTTCTTCAGTGAAAGCAAGTCTATCAGAGTAAGTTGCTATCTTCAGTAGATAGCAAGTATATTAGAGTAAGTTGCTATCTTCAGTAGATAGTAAGTATATCAGAGTAAGTTACTATCTTCAGTAGATAGCAAGTCTATCAGAATAAGTTGCTATCTTCAGTAGACAGCAAGTTCCAGAGTAAATTGCTATCTTCAGTGATAGCAAGTTTATCAGAGTACGTTGCTATCCTCAGTGATAGCAAGTATATCACAGTAGTAAGTTGCTATCTTCAGTAGATAGCAAGTATATCAGAGTAAGTTGCTATCTTCAGTAGACAGCAAATTCCAGAGTAAATTGCTATCTTCAGTGATAGCAAGTTTATCAGAGTACGTTGCTATCTTCAGTAGATAGCAAATCTATCAGAGTAAATTGCTATCTTCAGTGAAAGCAAGTCTATCAGAGTAAGTTGCTATCTTCAGTAGATAGCAAGTATATTAGAGTAAGTTGCTATCTTCAATTCAATTCAATTTATTATAAAATAACATCGTGGCCAAAGGCCAAATTGCGTATTTTTTACAATATAAAAACATATAATATTATCATCAAAAATACATATAAATACATGATAAAACAGCGATAACATATAAAATACATAATTATGATTGCAAATCCTCACACAAAAAATATTTAAGAATCCAATCACACACATTTACAACCAAATGAAACAAACATCCTCACACCACAAGTGTATACTCACCCCTCCACACATAAACACCCTAATACCACACAATTCGACAACACATGTATCCACAGCATGCACTCATACACAAACTCACAAGCCCACCCACCAAACAACATTGCACATGAAAAGTACTATTAGCCCCCGTAGATAGTAAGTATATCAGAGTAAGTTACTATCTTCAGTAGATAGCAAGTCTATCAGAGTAAGTTGCTATCATTAGTAGATAGCAAGTATAGGCCTATCAGAGTAAGTTGCCACGTCAGAATACTATCAGAGTAAGTTGCTATCATTAGTAGATAGCAAGTATAGGCCTATCAGAGTAAGTTGCCACGTCAGAATAAGTTGCTATCTACTGAAGATAGCAACTTACTCTGATATATTTGGTGTTTACAATTTACTCTGATATACTTGCTATCACTGAAGATAGCAATTTACTCTGATAGATTTGCTATCCATATGAAAACGTTTGGGTCACTGAACAGTTCTTGTTTTATTTAGCCAAAAATGTTCTATGGAGAATGACGTAAAAACCACGTCTTTTTTCACATCCATCTCCATTCTGCTAAAAGTACCACATATTTTGCCTAATTTGACTAGTATAATACGAGGAAGACTATGTTCCTTCTAGTAAAGCTAACAAATTACAATTTCATTATGATTTACCAACGCAAATGATTTTTTAAAGTAGTCTAATTACTGTTATTTCTCTGTGAACAATCACCGGTTTTGGCGACAGAGCTGTATTACTGTTAAACAATTTGGCATACCGCCCTCTTTTAATTCTTAATTTGAGAGAGTGTATTTTCTATGTTAATTTATCTTTCTAACCATATATAACTCGTTTTGATTGGTCAATGTTACCCCACGCAAATTCATGATGTAAGACCATCCCATCACATCACATCCTTGGCCGAGTGAATTTATTTTTCAGTTCATGAACCTGTGCCGCGTAGTCTTTGTCACGGTCCACGCACATGATACAATGTACAGGGAGCACATACCTAAATAGGTATCGCGACACGCTATCGTCGCGATCAATCAAAGTTGAGTACGACAATAGTTCCTATTTGGCGGGAAAGAGAGTTATTTTTTGACGGTTTATGATATAATTTTTCACTAATATGTTGTGTTTGAAATGTGTAGTTGATGTTCTGACATTTCATCTAGGTAATTTGAGGTCAATTTCAATTTCACGGACCGATTTACACATGCGGTAATAGCCAGACCGGAGACCGAATTTAGGTAGGCATATCACTACGTTGTTATGCGGCGGCTTATATCAAAAAAGTGCACGGTGATGTCTACTTCACATTCAGATATGTTGTAGAATACCCTTGTGAGTAAAACATATCAAAATGTCATTGAACCAAACGCACTAATATAGAAACTAGAGCCATTTAAGAAAGCCTTTCCTAACAGTAAAGTCTATGGAGAGCGTCTTTGTGCTGTGCTCCCTTATAGCACCAGGTTCCCGATCTCCTGCGTGCTCCGATCCAGTGTAGGTGTATTACACAATGCAATAAATAAAAGTCGGGTTTCACCCAAATCTATGCGTTTTGATATCTACTGGGCAGTGTATTTATGGCATAGGCCAACTTTGTCCGCTTAAAAAACAGGGGGGGGGGGCGTGTGGTTGCTCTTTTTTAAACAAAAACACGGCGTTATTTCAGTTGATGTGTTATAGGTGGGTTAGGTCGACATAATCAGAGACTGATCGAAATCAAAATCAGTTGGATTTGAGTCAAAAAGTTTGAATTTCGTGAGTGTAGGCCTAACAAGTCAAAGCGTGCCGCGTCTAGAGTCAAAAAACGGAAAATAATAGTGATTTTACGGAAGATGCGGCCTCCGTGATCAGATCATATTTCAAAAACGGATTGTTCAATTGTAATTTTATTTGGCTAGTTTGTTCAAAATTTCACGCTGAATAAGTTGATATCAATTTTGAATGATTTTGAGCAAATTTGTGCTCTATAAGGGAGCACATACCTAAATAGGTATCGCGACACGCTATCGTCGCGATCAATCAAAGTTGAGTACGACAATAGTTCCTATTTGGCGGGAAAGAGAGTTATTTTTTGACGGTTTATGATATAATTTTTCACTAATATGTTGTGTTTGAAATGTGTAGTTGATGTTCTGACATTTCATCTAGGTAATTTGAGGTCAATTTCAATTTCACGGACCGATTTACACATGCGGTAATAGCCAGACCGGAGACCGAATTTAGGTAGGCATATCACTACGTTGTTATGCGGCGGCTTATATCAAAAAAGTGCACGGTGATGTCTACTTCACATTCAGATATGTTGTAGAATACCCTTGTGAGTAAAACATATCAAAATGTCATTGAACCAAACGCACTAATATAGAAACTAGAGCCATTTAAGAAAGCCTTTCCTAACAGTAAAGTCTATGGAGAGCGTCTTTGTGCTGTGCTCCCTTATAGCACCAGGTTCCCGATCTCCTGCGTGCTCCGATCCAGTGTAGGTGTATTACACAATGCAATAAATAAAAGTCGGGTTTCACCCAAATCTATGCGTTTTGATATCTACTGGGCAGTGTATTTATGGCATAGGCCAACTTTGTCCGCTTAAAAAACAGGGGGGGGGGGCGTGTGGTTGCTCTTTTTTAAACAAAAACACGGCGTTATTTCAGTTGATGTGTTATAGGTGGGTTAGGTCGACATAATCAGAGACTGATCGAAATCAAAATCAGTTGGATTTGAGTCAAAAAGTTTGAATTTCGTGAGTGTAGGCCTAACAAGTCAAAGCGTGCCGCGTCTAGAGTCAAAAAACGGAAAATAATAGTGATTTTACGGAAGATGCGGCCTCCGTGATCAGATCATATTTCAAAAACGGATTGTTCAATTGTAATTTTATTTGGCTAGTTTGTTCAAAATTTCACGCTGAATAAGTTGATATCAATTTTGAATGATTTTGAGCAAATTTGTGCTCTATAAGGGAGCACATACCTAAATAGGTATCGCGACACGCTATCGTCGCGATCAATCAAAGTTGAGTACGACAATAGTTCCTATTTGGCGGGAAAGAGAGTTATTTTTTGACGGTTTATGATATAATTTTTCACTAATATGTTGTGTTTGAAATGTGTAGTTGATGTTCTGACATTTCATCTAGGTAATTTGAGGTCAATTTCAATTTCACGGACCGATTTACACATGCGGTAATAGCCAGACCGGAGACCGAATTTAGGTAGGCATATCACTACGTTGTTATGCGGCGGCTTATATCAAAAAAGTGCACGGTGATGTCTACTTCACATTCAGATATGTTGTAGAATACCCTTGTGAGTAAAACATATCAAAATGTCATTGAACCAAACGCACTAATATAGAAACTAGAGCCATTTAAGAAAGCCTTTCCTAACAGTAAAGTCTATGGAGAGCGTCTTTGTGCTGTGCTCCCTTATAGCACCAGGTTCCCGATCTCCTGCGTGCTCCGATCCAGTGTAGGTGTATTACACAATGCAATAAATAAAAGTCGGGTTTCACCCAAATCTATGCGTTTTGATATCTACTGGGCAGTGTATTTATGGCATAGGCCAACTTTGTCCGCTTAAAAAACAGGGGGGGGGGGCGTGTGGTTGCTCTTTTTTAAACAAAAACACGGCGTTATTTCAGTTGATGTGTTATAGGTGGGTTAGGTCGACATAATCAGAGACTGATCGAAATCAAAATCAGTTGGATTTGAGTCAAAAAGTTTGAATTTCGTGAGTGTAGGCCTAACAAGTCAAAGCGTGCCGCGTCTAGAGTCAAAAAACGGAAAATAATAGTGATTTTACGGAAGATGCGGCCTCCGTGATCAGATCATATTTCAAAAACGGATTGTTCAATTGTAATTTTATTTGGCTAGTTTGTTCAAAATTTCACGCTGAATAAGTTGATATCAATTTTGAATGATTTTGAGCAAATTTGTGCTCTATAAGGGAGCACATACCTAAATAGGTATCGCGACACGCTATCGTCGCGATCAATCAAAGTTGAGTACGACAATAGTTCCTATTTGGCGGGAAAGAGAGTTATTTTTTGACGGTTTATGATATAATTTTTCACTAATATGTTGTGTTTGAAATGTGTAGTTGATGTTCTGACATTTCATCTAGGTAATTTGAGGTCAATTTCAATTTCACGGACCGATTTACACATGCGGTAATAGCCAGACCGGAGACCGAATTTAGGTAGGCATATCACTACGTTGTTATGCGGCGGCTTATATCAAAAAAGTGCACGGTGATGTCTACTTCACATTCAGATATGTTGTAGAATACCCTTGTGAGTAAAACATATCAAAATGTCATTGAACCAAACGCACTAATATAGAAACTAGAGCCATTTAAGAAAGCCTTTCCTAACAGTAAAGTCTATGGAGAGCGTCTTTGTGCTGTGCTCCCTTATAGCACCAGGTTCCCGATCTCCTGCGTGCTCCGATCCAGTGTAGGTGTATTACACAATGCAATAAATAAAAGTCGGGTTTCACCCAAATCTATGCGTTTTGATATCTACTGGGCAGTGTATTTATGGCATAGGCCAACTTTGTCCGCTTAAAAAACAGGGGGGGGGGGGGGGCGTGTGGTTGCTCTTTTTTAAACAAAAACACGGCGTTATTTCAGTTGATGTGTTATAGGTGGGTTAGGTCGACATAATCAGAGACTGATCGAAATCAAAATCAGTTGGATTTGAGTCAAAAAGTTTGAATTTCGTGAGTGTAGGCCTAACAAGTCAAAGCGTGCCGCGTCTAGAGTCAAAAAACGGAAAATAATAGTGATTTTACGGAAGATGCGGCCTCCGTGATCAGATCATATTTCAAAAACGGATTGTTCAATTGTAATTTTATTTGGCTAGTTTGTTCAAAATTTCACGCTGAATAAGTTGATATCAATTTTGAATGATTTTGAGCAAATTTGTGCTCTATAAGGGAGCACATACCTAAATAGGTATCGCGACACACTATCGTCGCGATCAATCAAAGTTGAGTACGACAATAGTTCCTATTTGGCGGGAAAGAGAGTTATTTTTTGACGGTTTATGATATAATTTTTCACTAATATGTTGTGTTTGAAATGTGTAGTTGATGTTCTGACATTTCATCTAGGTAATTTGAGGTCAATTTCAATTTCACGGACCGATTTACACATGCGGTAATAGCCAGACCGGAGACCGAATTTAGGTAGGCATATCACTACGTTGTTATGCGGCGGCTTATATCAAAAAAGTGCACGGTGATGTCTACTTCACATTCAGATATGTTGTAGAATACCCTTGTGAGTAAAACATATCAAAATGTCATTGAACCAAACGCACTAATATAGAAACTAGAGCCATTTAAGAAAGCCTTTCCTAACAGTAAAGTCTATGGAGAGCGTCTTTGTGCTGTGCTCCCTTATAGCACCAGGTTCCCGATCTCCTGCGTGCTCCGATCCAGTGTAGGTGTATTACACAATGCAATAAATAAAAGTCGGGTTTCACCCAAATCTATGCGTTTTGATATCTACTGGGCAGTGTATTTATGGCATAGGCCAACTTTGTCCGCTTAAAAAACAGGGGGGGGGGGGCGTGTGGTTGCTCTTTTTTAAACAAAAACACGGCGTTATTTCAGTTGATGTGTTATAGGTGGGTTAGGTCGACATAATCAGAGACTGATCGAAATCAAAATCAGTTGGATTTGAGTCAAAAAGTTTGAATTTCGTGAGTGTAGGCCTAACAAGTCAAAGCGTGCCGCGTCTAGAGTCAAAAAACGGAAAATAATAGTGATTTTACGGAAGATGCGGCCTCCGTGATCAGATCATATTTCAAAAACGGATTGTTCAATTGTAATTTTATTTGGCTAGTTTGTTCAAAATTTCACGCTGAATAAGTTGATATCAATTTTGAATGATTTTGAGCAAATTTGTGCTCTATAAGGGAGCACATACCTAAATAGGTATCGCGACACGCTATCGTCGCGATCAATCAAAGTTGAGTACGACAATAGTTCCTATTTGGCGGGAAAGAGAGTTATTTTTTGACGGTTTATGATATAATTTTTCACTAATATGTTGTGTTTGAAATGTGTAGTTGATGTTCTGACATTTCATCTAGGTAATTTGAGGTCAATTTCAATTTCACGGACCGATTTACACATGCGGTAATAGCCAGACCGGAGACCGAATTTAGGTAGGCATATCACTACGTTGTTATGCGGCGGCTTATATCAAAAAAGTGCACGGTGATGTCTACTTCACATTCAGATATGTTGTAGAATACCCTTGTGAGTAAAACATATCAAAATGTCATTGAACCAAACGCACTAATATAGAAACTAGAGCCATTTAAGAAAGCCTTTCCTAACAGTAAAGTCTATGGAGAGCGTCTTTGTGCTGTGCTCCCTTATAGCACCAGGTTCCCGATCTCCTGCGTGCTCCGATCCAGTGTAGGTGTATTACACAATGCAATAAATAAAAGTCGGGTTTCACCCAAATCTATGCGTTTTGATATCTACTGGGCAGTGTATTTATGGCATAGGCCAACTTTGTCCGCTTAAAAAACAGGGGGGGGGGGGGGCGTGTGGTTGCTCTTTTTTAAACAAAAACACGGCGTTATTTCAGTTGATGTGTTATAGGTGGGTTAGGTCGACATAATCAGAGACTGATCGAAATCAAAATCAGTTGGATTTGAGTCAAAAAGTTTGAATTTCGTGAGTGTAGGCCTAACAAGTCAAAGCGTGCCGCGTCTAGAGTCAAAAAACGGAAAATAATAGTGATTTTACGGAAGATGCGGCCTCCGTGATCAGATCATATTTCAAAAACGGATTGTTCAATTGTAATTTTATTTGGCTAGTTTGTTCAAAATTTCACGCTGAATAAGTTGATATCAATTTTGAATGATTTTGAGCAAATTTGTGCTCTATAAGGGAGCACATACCTAAATAGGTATCGCGACACGCTATCGTCGCGATCAATCAAAGTTGAGTACGACAATAGTTCCTATTTGGCGGGAAAGAGAGTTATTTTTTGACGGTTTATGATATAATTTTTCACTAATATGTTGTGTTTGAAATGTGTAGTTGATGTTCTGACATTTCATCTAGGTAATTTGAGGTCAATTTCAATTTCACGGACCGATTTACACATGCGGTAATAGCCAGACCGGAGACCGAATTTAGGTAGGCATATCACTACGTTGTTATGCGGCGGCTTATATCAAAAAAGTGCACGGTGATGTCTACTTCACATTCAGATATGTTGTAGAATACCCTTGTGAGTAAAACATATCAAAATGTCATTGAACCAAACGCACTAATATAGAAACTAGAGCCATTTAAGAAAGCCTTTCCTAACAGTAAAGTCTATGGAGAGCGTCTTTGTGCTGTGCTCCCTTATAGCACCAGGTTCCCGATCTCCTGCGTGCTCCGATCCAGTGTAGGTGTATTACACAATGCAATAAATAAAAGTCGGGTTTCACCCAAATCTATGCGTTTTGATATCTACTGGGCAGTGTATTTATGGCATAGGCCAACTTTGTCCGCTTAAAAAACAGGGGGGGGGGGCGTGTGGTTGCTCTTTTTTAAACAAAAACACGGCGTTATTTCAGTTGATGTGTTATAGGTGGGTTAGGTCGACATAATCAGAGACTGATCGAAATCAAAATCAGTTGGATTTGAGTCAAAAAGTTTGAATTTCGTGAGTGTAGGCCTAACAAGTCAAAGCGTGCCGCGTCTAGAGTCAAAAAACGGAAAATAATAGTGATTTTACGGAAGATGCGGCCTCCGTGATCAGATCATATTTCAAAAACGGATTGTTCAATTGTAATTTTATTTGGCTAGTTTGTTCAAAATTTCACGCTGAATAAGTTGATATCAATTTTGAATGATTTTGAGCAAATTTGTGCTCTATAAGGGAGCACATACCTAAATAGGTATCGCGACACGCTATCGTCGCGATCAATCAAAGTTGAGTACGACAATAGTTCCTATTTGGCGGGAAAGAGAGTTATTTTTTGACGGTTTATGATATAATTTTTCACTAATATGTTGTGTTTGAAATGTGTAGTTGATGTTCTGACATTTCATCTAGGTAATTTGAGGTCAATTTCAATTTCACGGACCGATTTACACATGCGGTAATAGCCAGACCGGAGACCGAATTTAGGTAGGCATATCACTACGTTGTTATGCGGCGGCTTATATCAAAAAAGTGCACGGTGATGTCTACTTCACATTCAGATATGTTGTAGAATACCCTTGTGAGTAAAACATATCAAAATGTCATTGAACCAAACGCACTAATATAGAGCCATTTAAGAAAGCCTTTCCTAACAGTAAAGTCTATGGAGAGCGTCTTTGTGCTGTGCTCCCTTATAGCACCAGGTTCCCGATCTCCTGCGTGCTCCGATCCAGTGTAGGTGTATTACACAATGCAATAAATAAAAGTCGGGTTTCACCCAAATCTATGCGTTTTGATATCTACTGGGCAGTGTATTTATGGCATAGGCCAACTTTGTCCGCTTAAAAAACAGGGGGGGGGGGGCGTGTGGTTGCTCTTTTTTAAACAAAAACACGGCGTTATTTCAGTTGATGTGTTATAGGTGGGTTAGGTCGACATAATCAGAGACTGATCGAAATCAAAATCAGTTGGATTTGAGTCAAAAAGTTTGAATTTCGTGAGTGTAGGCCTAACAAGTCAAAGCGTGCCGCGTCTAGAGTCAAAAAACGGAAAATAATAGTGATTTTACGGAAGATGCGGCCTCCGTGATCAGATCATATTTCAAAAACGGATTGTTCAATTGTAATTTTATTTGGCTAGTTTGTTCAAAATTTCACGCTGAATAAGTTGATATCAATTTTGAATGATTTTGAGCAAATTTGTGCTCTATAAGGGAGCACATACCTAAATAGGTATCGCGACACGCTATCGTCGCGATCAATCAAAGTTGAGTACGACAATAGTTCCTATTTGGCGGGAAAGAGAGTTATTTTTTGACGGTTTATGATATAATTTTTCACTAATATGTTGTGTTTGAAATGTGTAGTTGATGTTCTGACATTTCATCTAGGTAATTTGAGGTCAATTTCAATTTCACGGACCGATTTACACATGCGGTAATAGCCAGACCGGAGACCGAATTTAGGTAGGCATATCACTACGTTGTTATGCGGCGGCTTATATCAAAAAAGTGCACGGTGATGTCTACTTCACATTCAGATATGTTGTAGAATACCCTTGTGAGTAAAACATATCAAAATGTCATTGAACCAAACGCACTAATATAGAGCCATTTAAGAAAGCCTTTCCTAACAGTAAAGTCTATGGAGAGCGTCTTTGTGCTGTGCTCCCTTATAGCACCAGGTTCCCGATCTCCTGCGTGCTCCGATCCAGTGTAGGTGTATTACACAATGCAATAAATAAAAGTCGGGTTTCACCCAAATCTATGCGTTTTGATATCTACTGGGCAGTGTATTTATGGCATAGGCCAACTTTGTCCGCTTAAAAAACAGGGGGGGGGCGTGTGGTTGCTCTTTTTTAAACAAAAACACGGCGTTATTTCAGTTGATGTGTTATAGGTGGGTTAGGTCGACATAATCAGAGACTGATCGAAATCAAAATCAGTTGGATTTGAGTCAAAAAGTTTGAATTTCGTGAGTGTAGGCCTAACAAGTCAAAGCGTGCCGCGTCTAGAGTCAAAAAACGGAAAATAATAGTGATTTTACGGAAGATGCGGCCTCCGTGATCAGATCATATTTCAAAAACGGATTGTTCAATTGTAATTTTATTTGGCTAGTTTGTTCAAAATTTCACGCTGAATAAGTTGATATCAATTTTGAATGATTTTGAGCAAATTTGTGCTCTATAGCACCAGGTTCCCGATCTCCTGCGTGCTCCGATCCAGTGTAGGTGTATTACACAATGCAATAAATAAAAGTCGGGTTTCACCCAAATCTATGCGTTTTGATATCTACTGGGCAGTGTATTTATGGCATAGGCCAACTTTGTCCGCTTAAAAAACAGGGGGGGGGGCGTGTGGTTGCTCTTTTTTAAACAAAAACACGGCGTTATTTCAGTTGATGTGTTATAGGTGGGTTAGGTCGACATAATCAGAGACTGATCGAAATCAAAATCAGTTGGATTTGAGTCAAAAAGTTTGAATTTCGTGAGTGTAGGCCTAACAAGTCAAAGCGTGCCGCGTCTAGAGTCAAAAAACGGAAAATAATAGTGATTTTACGGAAGATGCGGCCTCCGTGATCAGATCATATTTCAAAAACGGATTGTTCAATTGTAATTTTATTTGGCTAGTTTGTTCAAAATTTCACGCTGAATAAGTTGATATCAATTTTGAATGATTTTGAGCAAATTTGTGCTCTATAAGGGAGCACATACCTAAATAGGTATCGCGACACGCTATCGTCGCGATCAATCAAAGTTGAGTACGACAATAGTTCCTATTTGGCGGGAAAGAGAGTTATTTTTTGACGGTTTATGATATAATTTTTCACTAATATGTTGTGTTTGAAATGTGTAGTTGATGTTCTGACATTTCATCTAGGTAATTTGAGGTCAATTTCAATTTCACGGACCGATTTACACATGCGGTAATAGCCAGACCGGAGACCGAATTTAGGTAGGCATATCACTACGTTGTTATGCGGCGGCTTATATCAAAAAAGTGCACGGTGATGTCTACTTCACATTCAGATATGTTGTAGAATACCCTTGTGAGTAAAACATATCAAAATGTCATTGAACCAAACGCACTAATATAGAGCCATTTAAGAAAGCCTTTCCTAACAGTAAAGTCTATGGAGAGCGTCTTTGTGCTGTGCTCCCTTATAGCACCAGGTTCCCGATCTCCTGCGTGCTCCGATCCAGTGTAGGTGTATTACACAATGCAATAAATAAAAGTCGGGTTTCACCCAAATCTATGCGTTTTGATATCTACTGGGCAGTGTATTTATGGCATAGGCCAACTTTGTCCGCTTAAAAAACAGGGGGGGGGGCGTGTGGTTGCTCTTTTTTAAACAAAAACACGGCGTTATTTCAGTTGATGTGTTATAGGTGGGTTAGGTCGACATAATCAGAGACTGATCGAAATCAAAATCAGTTGGATTTGAGTCAAAAAGTTTGAATTTCGTGAGTGTAGGCCTAACAAGTCAAAGCGTGCCGCGTCTAGAGTCAAAAAACGGAAAATAATAGTGATTTTACGGAAGATGCGGCCTCCGTGATCAGATCATATTTCAAAAACGGATTGTTCAATTGTAATTTTATTTGGCTAGTTTGTTCAAAATTTCACGCTGAATAAGTTGATATCAATTTTGAATGATTTTGAGCAAATTTGTGCTCTATAAGGGAGCACATACCTAAATAGGTATCGCGACACGCTATCGTCGCGATCAATCAAAGTTGAGTACGACAATAGTTCCTATTTGGCGGGAAAGAGAGTTATTTTTTGACGGTTTATGATATAATTTTTCACTAATATGTTGTGTTTGAAATGTGTAGTTGATGTTCTGACATTTCATCTAGGTAATTTGAGGTCAATTTCAATTTCACGGACCGATTTACACATGCGGTAATAGCCAGACCGGAGACCGAATTTAGGTAGGCATATCACTACGTTGTTATGCGGCGGCTTATATCAAAAAAGTGCACGGTGATGTCTACTTCACATTCAGATATGTTGTAGAATACCCTTGTGAGTAAAACATATCAAAATGTCATTGAACCAAACGCACTAATATAGAAACTAGAGCCATTTAAGAAAGCCTTTCCTAACAGTAAAGTCTATGGAGAGCGTCTTTGTGCTGTGCTCCCTTATAGCACCAGGTTCCCGATCTCCTGCGTGCTCCGATCCAGTGTAGGTGTATTACACAATGCAATAAATAAAAGTCGGGTTTCACCCAAATCTATGCGTTTTGATATCTACTGGGCAGTGTATTTATGGCATAGGCCAACTTTGTCCGCTTAAAAAACAGGGGGGGGGGGGGCGTGTGGTTGCTCTTTTTTAAACAAAAACACGGCGTTATTTCAGTTGATGTGTTATAGGTGGGTTAGGTCGACATAATCAGAGACTGATCGAAATCAAAATCAGTTGGATTTGAGTCAAAAAGTTTGAATTTCGTGAGTGTAGGCCTAACAAGTCAAAGCGTGCCGCGTCTAGAGTCAAAAAACGGAAAATAATAGTGATTTTACGGAAGATGCGGCCTCCGTGATCAGATCATATTTCAAAAACGGATTGTTCAATTGTAATTTTATTTGGCTAGTTTGTTCAAAATTTCACGCTGAATAAGTTGATATCAATTTTGAATGATTTTGAGCAAATTTGTGCTCTATAAGGGAGCACATACCTAAATAGGTATCGCGACACGCTATCGTCGCGATCAATCAAAGTTGAGTACGACAATAGTTCCTATTTGGCGGGAAAGAGAGTTATTTTTTGACGGTTTATGATATAATTTTTCACTAATATGTTGTGTTTGAAATGTGTAGTTGATGTTCTGACATTTCATCTAGGTAATTTGAGGTCAATTTCAATTTCACGGACCGATTTACACATGCGGTAATAGCCAGACCGGAGACCGAATTTAGGTAGGCATATCACTACGTTGTTATGCGGCGGCTTATATCAAAAAAGTGCACGGTGATGTCTACTTCACATTCAGATATGTTGTAGAATACCCTTGTGAGTAAAACATATCAAAATGTCATTGAACCAAACGCACTAATATAGAAACTAGAGCCATTTAAGAAAGCCTTTCCTAACAGTAAAGTCTATGGAGAGCGTCTTTGTGCTGTGCTCCCTTATAGCACCAGGTTCCCGATCTCCTGCGTGCTCCGATCCAGTGTAGGTGTATTACACAATGCAATAAATAAAAGTCGGGTTTCACCCAAATCTATGCGTTTTGATATCTACTGGGCAGTGTATTTATGGCATAGGCCAACTTTGTCCGCTTAAAAAACAGGGGGGGGGGCGTGTGGTTGCTCTTTTTTAAACAAAAACACGGCGTTATTTCAGTTGATGTGTTATAGGTGGGTTAGGTCGACATAATCAGAGACTGATCGAAATCAAAATCAGTTGGATTTGAGTCAAAAAGTTTGAATTTCGTGAGTGTAGGCCTAACAAGTCAAAGCGTGCCGCGTCTAGAGTCAAAAAACGGAAAATAATAGTGATTTTACGGAAGATGCGGCCTCCGTGATCAGATCATATTTCAAAAACGGATTGTTCAATTGTAATTTTATTTGGCTAGTTTGTTCAAAATTTCACGCTGAATAAGTTGATATCAATTTTGAATGATTTTGAGCAAATTTGTGCTCTATAAGGGAGCACATACCTAAATAGGTATCGCGACACGCTATCGTCGCGATCAATCAAAGTTGAGTACGACAATAGTTCCTATTTGGCGGGAAAGAGAGTTATTTTTTGACGGTTTATGATATAATTTTTCACTAATATGTTGTGTTTGAAATGTGTAGTTGATGTTCTGACATTTCATCTAGGTAATTTGAGGTCAATTTCAATTTCACGGACCGATTTACACATGCGGTAATAGCCAGACCGGAGACCGAATTTAGGTAGGCATATCACTACGTTGTTATGCGGCGGCTTATATCAAAAAAGTGCACGGTGATGTCTACTTCACATTCAGATATGTTGTAGAATACCCTTGTGAGTAAAACATATCAAAATGTCATTGAACCAAACGCACTAATATAGAAACTAGAGCCATTTAAGAAAGCCTTTCCTAACAGTAAAGTCTATGGAGAGCGTCTTTGTGCTGTGCTCCCTTATAGCACCAGGTTCCCGATCTCCTGCGTGCTCCGATCCAGTGTAGGTGTATTACACAATGCAATAAATAAAAGTCGGGTTTCACCCAAATCTATGCGTTTTGATATCTACTGGGCAGTGTATTTATGGCATAGGCCAACTTTGTCCGCTTAAAAAACAGGGGGGGGGGCGTGTGGTTGCTCTTTTTTAAACAAAAACACGGCGTTATTTCAGTTGATGTGTTATAGGTGGGTTAGGTCGACATAATCAGAGACTGATCGAAATCAAAATCAGTTGGATTTGAGTCAAAAAGTTTGAATTTCGTGAGTGTAGGCCTAACAAGTCAAAGCGTGCCGCGTCTAGAGTCAAAAAACGGAAAATAATAGTGATTTTACGGAAGATGCGGCCTCCGTGATCAGATCATATTTCAAAAACGGATTGTTCAATTGTAATTTTATTTGGCTAGTTTGTTCAAAATTTCACGCTGAATAAGTTGATATCAATTTTGAATGATTTTGAGCAAATTTGTGCTCTATAGCACCAGGTTCCCGATCTCCTGCGTGCTCCGATCCAGTGTAGGTGTATTACACAATGCAATAAATAAAAGTCGGGTTTCACCCAAATCTATGCGTTTTGATATCTACTGGGCAGTGTATTTATGGCATAGGCCAACTTTGTCCGCTTAAAAAACAGGGGGGGGGGGCGTGTGGTTGCTCTTTTTTAAACAAAAACACGGCGTTATTTCAGTTGATGTGTTATAGGTGGGTTAGGTCGACATAATCAGAGACTGATCGAAATCAAAATCAGTTGGATTTGAGTCAAAAAGTTTGAATTTCGTGAGTGTAGGCCTAACAAGTCAAAGCGTGCCGCGTCTAGAGTCAAAAAACGGAAAATAATAGTGATTTTACGGAAGATGCGGCCTCCGTGATCAGATCATATTTCAAAAACGGATTGTTCAATTGTAATTTTATTTGGCTAGTTTGTTCAAAATTTCACGCTGAATAAGTTGATATCAATTTTGAATGATTTTGAGCAAATTTGTGCTCTATAAGGGAGCACATACCTAAATAGGTATCGCGACACGCTATCGTCGCGATCAATCAAAGTTGAGTACGACAATAGTTCCTATTTGGCGGGAAAGAGAGTTATTTTTTGACGGTTTATGATATAATTTTTCACTAATATGTTGTGTTTGAAATGTGTAGTTGATGTTCTGACATTTCATCTAGGTAATTTGAGGTCAATTTCAATTTCACGGACCGATTTACACATGCGGTAATAGCCAGACCGGAGACCGAATTTAGGTAGGCATATCACTACGTTGTTATGCGGCGGCTTATATCAAAAAAGTGCACGGTGATGTCTACTTCACATTCAGATATGTTGTAGAATACCCTTGTGAGTAAAACATATCAAAATGTCATTGAACCAAACGCACTAATATAGAAACTAGAGCCATTTAAGAAAGCCTTTCCTAACAGTAAAGTCTATGGAGAGCGTCTTTGTGCTGTGCTCCCTTATAGCACCAGGTTCCCGATCTCCTGCGTGCTCCGATCCAGTGTAGGTGTATTACACAATGCAATAAATAAAAGTCGGGTTTCACCCAAATCTATGCGTTTTGATATCTACTGGGCAGTGTATTTATGGCATAGGCCAACTTTGTCCGCTTAAAAAACAGGGGGGGGGGGCGTGTGGTTGCTCTTTTTTAAACAAAAACACGGCGTTATTTCAGTTGATGTGTTATAGGTGGGTTAGGTCGACATAATCAGAGACTGATCGAAATCAAAATCAGTTGGATTTGAGTCAAAAAGTTTGAATTTCGTGAGTGTAGGCCTAACAAGTCAAAGCGTGCCGCGTCTAGAGTCAAAAAACGGAAAATAATAGTGATTTTACGGAAGATGCGGCCTCCGTGATCAGATCATATTTCAAAAACGGATTGTTCAATTGTAATTTTATTTGGCTAGTTTGTTCAAAATTTCACGCTGAATAAGTTGATATCAATTTTGAATGATTTTGAGCAAATTTGTGCTCTATAAGGGAGCACATACCTAAATAGGTATCGCGACACGCTATCGTCGCGATCAATCAAAGTTGAGTACGACAATAGTTCCTATTTGGCGGGAAAGAGAGTTATTTTTTGACGGTTTATGATATAATTTTTCACTAATATGTTGTGTTTGAAATGTGTAGTTGATGTTCTGACATTTCATCTAGGTAATTTGAGGTCAATTTCAATTTCACGGACCGATTTACACATGCGGTAATAGCCAGACCGGAGACCGAATTTAGGTAGGCATATCACTACGTTGTTATGCGGCGGCTTATATCAAAAAAGTGCACGGTGATGTCTACTTCACATTCAGATATGTTGTAGAATACCCTTGTGAGTAAAACATATCAAAATGTCATTGAACCAAACGCACTAATATAGAAACTAGAGCCATTTAAGAAAGCCTTTCCTAACAGTAAAGTCTATGGAGAGCGTCTTTGTGCTGTGCTCCCTTATAGCACCAGGTTCCCGATCTCCTGCGTGCTCCGATCCAGTGTAGGTGTATTACACAATGCAATAAATAAAAGTCGGGTTTCACCCAAATCTATGCGTTTTGATATCTACTGGGCAGTGTATTTATGGCATAGGCCAACTTTGTCCGCTTAAAAAACAGGGGGGGGGGGCGTGTGGTTGCTCTTTTTTAAACAAAAACACGGCGTTATTTCAGTTGATGTGTTATAGGTGGGTTAGGTCGACATAATCAGAGACTGATCGAAATCAAAATCAGTTGGATTTGAGTCAAAAAGTTTGAATTTCGTGAGTGTAGGCCTAACAAGTCAAAGCGTGCCGCGTCTAGAGTCAAAAAACGGAAAATAATAGTGATTTTACGGAAGATGCGGCCTCCGTGATCAGATCATATTTCAAAAACGGATTGTTCAATTGTAATTTTATTTGGCTAGTTTGTTCAAAATTTCACGCTGAATAAGTTGATATCAATTTTGAATGATTTTGAGCAAATTTGTGCTCTATAGCACCAGGTTCCCGATCTCCTGCGTGCTCCGATCCAGTGTAGGTGTATTACACAATGCAATAAATAAAAGTCGGGTTTCACCCAAATCTATGCGTTTTGATATCTACTGGGCAGTGTATTTATGGCATAGGCCAACTTTGTCCGCTTAAAAAACAGGGGGGGGGGGCGTGTGGTTGCTCTTTTTTAAACAAAAACACGGCGTTATTTCAGTTGATGTGTTATAGGTGGGTTAGGTCGACATAATCAGAGACTGATCGAAATCAAAATCAGTTGGATTTGAGTCAAAAAGTTTGAATTTCGTGAGTGTAGGCCTAACAAGTCAAAGCGTGCCGCGTCTAGAGTCAAAAAACGGAAAATAATAGTGATTTTACGGAAGATGCGGCCTCCGTGATCAGATCATATTTCAAAAACGGATTGTTCAATTGTAATTTTATTTGGCTAGTTTGTTCAAAATTTCACGCTGAATAAGTTGATATCAATTTTGAATGATTTTGAGCAAATTTGTGCTCTATAAGGGAGCACATACCTAAATAGGTATCGCGACACGCTATCGTCGCGATCAATCAAAGTTGAGTACGACAATAGTTCCTATTTGGCGGGAAAGAGAGTTATTTTTTGACGGTTTATGATATAATTTTTCACTAATATGTTGTGTTTGAAATGTGTAGTTGATGTTCTGACATTTCATCTAGGTAATTTGAGGTCAATTTCAATTTCACGGACCGATTTACACATGCGGTAATAGCCAGACCGGAGACCGAATTTAGGTAGGCATATCACTACGTTGTTATGCGGCGGCTTATATCAAAAAAGTGCACGGTGATGTCTACTTCACATTCAGATATGTTGTAGAATACCCTTGTGAGTAAAACATATCAAAATGTCATTGAACCAAACGCACTAATATAGAAACTAGAGCCATTTAAGAAAGCCTTTCCTAACAGTAAAGTCTATGGAGAGCGTCTTTGTGCTGTGCTCCCTTATAGCACCAGGTTCCCGATCTCCTGCGTGCTCCGATCCAGTGTAGGTGTATTACACAATGCAATAAATAAAAGTCGGGTTTCACCCAAATCTATGCGTTTTGATATCTACTGGGCAGTGTATTTATGGCATAGGCCAACTTTGTCCGCTTAAAAAACAGGGGGGGGGCGTGTGGTTGCTCTTTTTTAAACAAAAACACGGCGTTATTTCAGTTGATGTGTTATAGGTGGGTTAGGTCGACATAATCAGAGACTGATCGAAATCAAAATCAGTTGGATTTGAGTCAAAAAGTTTGAATTTCGTGAGTGTAGGCCTAACAAGTCAAAGCGTGCCGCGTCTAGAGTCAAAAAACGGAAAATAATAGTGATTTTACGGAAGATGCGGCCTCCGTGATCAGATCATATTTCAAAAACGGATTGTTCAATTGTAATTTTATTTGGCTAGTTTGTTCAAAATTTCACGCTGAATAAGTTGATATCAATTTTGAATGATTTTGAGCAAATTTGTGCTCTATAGCACCAGGTTCCCGATCTCCTGCGTGCTCCGATCCAGTGTAGGTGTATTACACAATGCAATAAATAAAAGTCGGGTTTCACCCAAATCTATGCGTTTTGATATCTACTGGGCAGTGTATTTATGGCATAGGCCAACTTTGTCCGCTTAAAAAACAGGGGGGGGGGGCGTGTGGTTGCTCTTTTTTAAACAAAAACACGGCGTTATTTCAGTTGATGTGTTATAGGTGGGTTAGGTCGACATAATCAGAGACTGATCGAAATCAAAATCAGTTGGATTTGAGTCAAAAAGTTTGAATTTCGTGAGTGTAGGCCTAACAAGTCAAAGCGTGCCGCGTCTAGAGTCAAAAAACGGAAAATAATAGTGATTTTACGGAAGATGCGGCCTCCGTGATCAGATCATATTTCAAAAACGGATTGTTCAATTGTAATTTTATTTGGCTAGTTTGTTCAAAATTTCACGCTGAATAAGTTGATATCAATTTTGAATGATTTTGAGCAAATTTGTGCTCTATAAGGGAGCACATACCTAAATAGGTATCGCGACACGCTATCGTCGCGATCAATCAAAGTTGAGTACGACAATAGTTCCTATTTGGCGGGAAAGAGAGTTATTTTTTGACGGTTTATGATATAATTTTTCACTAATATGTTGTGTTTGAAATGTGTAGTTGATGTTCTGACATTTCATCTAGGTAATTTGAGGTCAATTTCAATTTCACGGACCGATTTACACATGCGGTAATAGCCAGACCGGAGACCGAATTTAGGTAGGCATATCACTACGTTGTTATGCGGCGGCTTATATCAAAAAAGTGCACGGTGATGTCTACTTCACATTCAGATATGTTGTAGAATACCCTTGTGAGTAAAACATATCAAAATGTCATTGAACCAAACGCACTAATATAGAAACTAGAGCCATTTAAGAAAGCCTTTCCTAACAGTAAAGTCTATGGAGAGCGTCTTTGTGCTGTGCTCCCTTATAGCACCAGGTTCCCGATCTCCTGCGTGCTCCGATCCAGTGTAGGTGTATTACACAATGCAATAAATAAAAGTCGGGTTTCACCCAAATCTATGCGTTTTGATATCTACTGGGCAGTGTATTTATGGCATAGGCCAACTTTGTCCGCTTAAAAAACAGGGGGGGGGGGCGTGTGGTTGCTCTTTTTTAAACAAAAACACGGCGTTATTTCAGTTGATGTGTTATAGGTGGGTTAGGTCGACATAATCAGAGACTGATCGAAATCAAAATCAGTTGGATTTGAGTCAAAAAGTTTGAATTTCGTGAGTGTAGGCCTAACAAGTCAAAGCGTGCCGCGTCTAGAGTCAAAAAACGGAAAATAATAGTGATTTTACGGAAGATGCGGCCTCCGTGATCAGATCATATTTCAAAAACGGATTGTTCAATTGTAATTTTATTTGGCTAGTTTGTTCAAAATTTCACGCTGAATAAGTTGATATCAATTTTGAATGATTTTGAGCAAATTTGTGCTCTATAAGGGAGCACATACCTAAATAGGTATCGCGACACGCTATCGTCGCGATCAATCAAAGTTGAGTACGACAATAGTTCCTATTTGGCGGGAAAGAGAGTTATTTTTTGACGGTTTATGATATAATTTTTCACTAATATGTTGTGTTTGAAATGTGTAGTTGATGTTCTGACATTTCATCTAGGTAATTTGAGGTCAATTTCAATTTCACGGACCGATTTACACATGCGGTAATAGCCAGACCGGAGACCGAATTTAGGTAGGCATATCACTACGTTGTTATGCGGCGGCTTATATCAAAAAAGTGCACGGTGATGTCTACTTCACATTCAGATATGTTGTAGAATACCCTTGTGAGTAAAACATATCAAAATGTCATTGAACCAAACGCACTAATATAGAAACTAGAGCCATTTAAGAAAGCCTTTCCTAACAGTAAAGTCTATGGAGAGCGTCTTTGTGCTGTGCTCCCTTATAGCACCAGGTTCCCGATCTCCTGCGTGCTCCGATCCAGTGTAGGTGTATTACACAATGCAATAAATAAAAGTCGGGTTTCACCCAAATCTATGCGTTTTGATATCTACTGGGCAGTGTATTTATGGCATAGGCCAACTTTGTCCGCTTAAAAAACAGGGGGGGGGGGCGTGTGGTTGCTCTTTTTTAAACAAAAACACGGCGTTATTTCAGTTGATGTGTTATAGGTGGGTTAGGTCGACATAATCAGAGACTGATCGAAATCAAAATCAGTTGGATTTGAGTCAAAAAGTTTGAATTTCGTGAGTGTAGGCCTAACAAGTCAAAGCGTGCCGCGTCTAGAGTCAAAAAACGGAAAATAATAGTGATTTTACGGAAGATGCGGCCTCCGTGATCAGATCATATTTCAAAAACGGATTGTTCAATTGTAATTTTATTTGGCTAGTTTGTTCAAAATTTCACGCTGAATAAGTTGATATCAATTTTGAATGATTTTGAGCAAATTTGTGCTCTATAAGGGAGCACATACCTAAATAGGTATCGCGACACGCTATCGTCGCGATCAATCAAAGTTGAGTACGACAATAGTTCCTATTTGGCGGGAAAGAGAGTTATTTTTTGACGGTTTATGATATAATTTTTCACTAATATGTTGTGTTTGAAATGTGTAGTTGATGTTCTGACATTTCATCTAGGTAATTTGAGGTCAATTTCAATTTCACGGACCGATTTACACATGCGGTAATAGCCAGACCGGAGACCGAATTTAGGTAGGCATATCACTACGTTGTTATGCGGCGGCTTATATCAAAAAAGTGCACGGTGATGTCTACTTCACATTCAGATATGTTGTAGAATACCCTTGTGAGTAAAACATATCAAAATGTCATTGAACCAAACGCACTAATATAGAAACTAGAGCCATTTAAGAAAGCCTTTCCTAACAGTAAAGTCTATGGAGAGCGTCTTTGTGCTGTGCTCCCTTATAGCACCAGGTTCCCGATCTCCTGCGTGCTCCGATCCAGTGTAGGTGTATTACACAATGCAATAAATAAAAGTCGGGTTTCACCCAAATCTATGCGTTTTGATATCTACTGGGCAGTGTATTTATGGCATAGGCCAACTTTGTCCGCTTAAACAACAGGGGGGGGGGGCGTGTGGTTGCTCTTTTTTAAACAAAAACACGGCGTTATTTCAGTTGATGTGTTATAGGTGGGTTAGGTCGACATAATCAGAGACTGATCGAAATCAAAATCAGTTGGATTTGAGTCAAAAAGTTTGAATTTCGTGAGTGTAGGCCTAACAAGTCAAAGCGTGCCGCGTCTAGAGTCAAAAAACGGAAAATAATAGTGATTTTACGGAAGATGCGGCCTCCGTGATCAGATCATATTTCAAAAACGGATTGTTCAATTGTAATTTTATTTGGCTAGTTTGTTCAAAATTTCACGCTGAATAAGTTGATATCAATTTTGAATGATTTTGAGCAAATTTGTGCTCTATAGCACCAGGTTCCCGATCTCCTGCGTGCTCCGATCCAGTGTAGGTGTATTACACAATGCAATAAATAAAAGTCGGGTTTCACCCAAATCTATGCGTTTTGATATCTACTGGGCAGTGTATTTATGGCATAGGCCAACTTTGTCCGCTTAAAAAACAGGGGGGGGGGGCGTGTGGTTGCTCTTTTTTAAACAAAAACACGGCGTTATTTCAGTTGATGTGTTATAGGTGGGTTAGGTCGACATAATCAGAGACTGATCGAAATCAAAATCAGTTGGATTTGAGTCAAAAAGTTTGAATTTCGTGAGTGTAGGCCTAACAAGTCAAAGCGTGCCGCGTCTAGAGTCAAAAAACGGAAAATAATAGTGATTTTACGGAAGATGCGGCCTCCGTGATCAGATCATATTTCAAAAACGGATTGTTCAATTGTAATTTTATTTGGCTAGTTTGTTCAAAATTTCACGCTGAATAAGTTGATATCAATTTTGAATGATTTTGAGCAAATTTGTGCTCTATAAGGGAGCACATACCTAAATAGGTATCGCGACACGCTATCGTCGCGATCAATCAAAGTTGAGTACGACAATAGTTCCTATTTGGCGGGAAAGAGAGTTATTTTTTGACGGTTTATGATATAATTTTTCACTAATATGTTGTGTTTGAAATGTGTAGTTGATGTTCTGACATTTCATCTAGGTAATTTGAGGTCAATTTCAATTTCACGGACCGATTTACACATGCGGTAATAGCCAGACCGGAGACCGAATTTAGGTAGGCATATCACTACGTTGTTATGCGGCGGCTTATATCAAAAAAGTGCACGGTGATGTCTACTTCACATTCAGATATGTTGTAGAATACCCTTGTGAGTAAAACATATCAAAATGTCATTGAACCAAACGCACTAATATAGAAACTAGAGCCATTTAAGAAAGCCTTTCCTAACAGTAAAGTCTATGGAGAGCGTCTTTGTGCTGTGCTCCCTTATAGCACCAGGTTCCCGATCTCCTGCGTGCTCCGATCCAGTGTAGGTGTATTACACAATGCAATAAATAAAAGTCGGGTTTCACCCAAATCTATGCGTTTTGATATCTACTGGGCAGTGTATTTATGGCATAGGCCAACTTTGTCCGCTTAAAAAACAGGGGGGGGGGGGGCGTGTGGTTGCTCTTTTTTAAACAAAAACACGGCGTTATTTCAGTTGATGTGTTATAGGTGGGTTAGGTCGACATAATCAGAGACTGATCGAAATCAAAATCAGTTGGATTTGAGTCAAAAAGTTTGAATTTCGTGAGTGTAGGCCTAACAAGTCAAAGCGTGCCGCGTCTAGAGTCAAAAAACGGAAAATAATAGTGATTTTACGGAAGATGCGGCCTCCGTGATCAGATCATATTTCAAAAACGGATTGTTCAATTGTAATTTTATTTGGCTAGTTTGTTCAAAATTTCACGCTGAATAAGTTGATATCAATTTTGAATGATTTTGAGCAAATTTGTGCTCTATAGCACCAGGTTCCCGATCTCCTGCGTGCTCCGATCCAGTGTAGGTGTATTACACAATGCAATAAATAAAAGTCGGGTTTCACCCAAATCTATGCGTTTTGATATCTACTGGGCAGTGTATTTATGGCATAGGCCAACTTTGTCCGCTTAAAAAACAGGGGGGGGGGGGGCGTGTGGTTGCTCTTTTTTAAACAAAAACACGGCGTTATTTCAGTTGATGTGTTATAGGTGGGTTAGGTCGACATAATCAGAGACTGATCGAAATCAAAATCAGTTGGATTTGAGTCAAAAAGTTTGAATTTCGTGAGTGTAGGCCTAACAAGTCAAAGCGTGCCGCGTCTAGAGTCAAAAAACGGAAAATAATAGTGATTTTACGGAAGATGCGGCCTCCGTGATCAGATCATATTTCAAAAACGGATTGTTCAATTGTAATTTTATTTGGCTAGTTTGTTCAAAATTTCACGCTGAATAAGTTGATATCAATTTTGAATGATTTTGAGCAAATTTGTGCTCTATAAGGGAGCACATACCTAAATAGGTATCGCGACACGCTATCGTCGCGATCAATCAAAGTTGAGTACGACAATAGTTCCTATTTGGCGGGAAAGAGAGTTATTTTTTGACGGTTTATGATATAATTTTTCACTAATATGTTGTGTTTGAAATGTGTAGTTGATGTTCTGACATTTCATCTAGGTAATTTGAGGTCAATTTCAATTTCACGGACCGATTTACACATGCGGTAATAGCCAGACCGGAGACCGAATTTAGGTAGGCATATCACTACGTTGTTATGCGGCGGCTTATATCAAAAAAGTGCACGGTGATGTCTACTTCACATTCAGATATGTTGTAGAATACCCTTGTGAGTAAAACATATCAAAATGTCATTGAACCAAACGCACTAATATAGAAACTAGAGCCATTTAAGAAAGCCTTTCCTAACAGTAAAGTCTATGGAGAGCGTCTTTGTGCTGTGCTCCCTTATAGCACCAGGTTCCCGATCTCCTGCGTGCTCCGATCCAGTGTAGGTGTATTACACAATGCAATAAATAAAAGTCGGGTTTCACCCAAATCTATGCGTTTTGATATCTACTGGGCAGTGTATTTATGGCATAGGCCAACTTTGTCCGCTTAAAAAACAGGGGGGGGGGGGGCGTGTGGTTGCTCTTTTTTAAACAAAAACACGGCGTTATTTCAGTTGATGTGTTATAGGTGGGTTAGGTCGACATAATCAGAGACTGATCGAAATCAAAATCAGTTGGATTTGAGTCAAAAAGTTTGAATTTCGTGAGTGTAGGCCTAACAAGTCAAAGCGTGCCGCGTCTAGAGTCAAAAAACGGAAAATAATAGTGATTTTACGGAAGATGCGGCCTCCGTGATCAGATCATATTTCAAAAACGGATTGTTCAATTGTAATTTTATTTGGCTAGTTTGTTCAAAATTTCACGCTGAATAAGTTGATATCAATTTTGAATGATTTTGAGCAAATTTGTGCTCTATAGCACCAGGTTCCCGATCTCCTGCGTGCTCCGATCCAGTGTAGGTGTATTACACAATGCAATAAATAAAAGTCGGGTTTCACCCAAATCTATGCGTTTTGATATCTACTGGGCAGTGTATTTATGGCATAGGCCAACTTTGTCCGCTTAAAAAACAGGGGGGGGGGGCGTGTGGTTGCTCTTTTTTAAACAAAAACACGGCGTTATTTCAGTTGATGTGTTATAGGTGGGTTAGGTCGACATAATCAGAGACTGATCGAAATCAAAATCAGTTGGATTTGAGTCAAAAAGTTTGAATTTCGTGAGTGTAGGCCTAACAAGTCAAAGCGTGCCGCGTCTAGAGTCAAAAAACGGAAAATAATAGTGATTTTACGGAAGATGCGGCCTCCGTGATCAGATCATATTTCAAAAACGGATTGTTCAATTGTAATTTTATTTGGCTAGTTTGTTCAAAATTTCACGCTGAATAAGTTGATATCAATTTTGAATGATTTTGAGCAAATTTGTGCTCTATAAGGGAGCACATACCTAAATAGGTATCGCGACACGCTATCGTCGCGATCAATCAAAGTTGAGTACGACAATAGTTCCTATTTGGCGGGAAAGAGAGTTATTTTTTGACGGTTTATGATATAATTTTTCACTAATATGTTGTGTTTGAAATGTGTAGTTGATGTTCTGACATTTCATCTAGGTAATTTGAGGTCAATTTCAATTTCACGGACCGATTTACACATGCGGTAATAGCCAGACCGGAGACCGAATTTAGGTAGGCATATCACTACGTTGTTATGCGGCGGCTTATATCAAAAAAGTGCACGGTGATGTCTACTTCACATTCAGATATGTTGTAGAATACCCTTGTGAGTAAAACATATCAAAATGTCATTGAACCAAACGCACTAATATAGAAACTAGAGCCATTTAAGAAAGCCTTTCCTAACAGTAAAGTCTATGGAGAGCGTCTTTGTGCTGTGCTCCCTTATAGCACCAGGTTCCCGATCTCCTGCGTGCTCCGATCCAGTGTAGGTGTATTACACAATGCAATAAATAAAAGTCGGGTTTCACCCAAATCTATGCGTTTTGATATCTACTGGGCAGTGTATTTATGGCATAGGCCAACTTTGTCCGCTTAAAAAACAGGGGGGGGGGGGCGTGTGGTTGCTCTTTTTTAAACAAAAACACGGCGTTATTTCAGTTGATGTGTTATAGGTGGGTTAGGTCGACATAATCAGAGACTGATCGAAATCAAAATCAGTTGGATTTGAGTCAAAAGTTTGAATTTCGTGAGTGTAGGCCTAACAAGTCAAAGCGTGCCGCGTCTAGAGTCAAAAAACGGAAAATAATAGTGATTTTACGGAAGATGCGGCCTCCGTGATCAGATCATATTTCAAAAACGGATTGTTCAATTGTAATTTTATTTGGCTAGTTTGTTCAAAATTTCACGCTGAATAAGTTGATATCAATTTTGAATGATTTTGAGCAAATTTGTGCTCTATAGCACCAGGTTCCCGATCTCCTGCGTGCTCCGATCCAGTGTAGGTGTATTACACAATGCAATAAATAAAAGTCGGGTTTCACCCAAATCTATGCGTTTTGATATCTACTGGGCAGTGTATTTATGGCATAGGCCAACTTTGTCCGCTTAAAAAACAGGGGGGGGGGGGGGCGTGTGGTTGCTCTTTTTTAAACAAAAACACGGCGTTATTTCAGTTGATGTGTTATAGGTGGGTTAGGTCGACATAATCAGAGACTGATCGAAATCAAAATCAGTTGGATTTGAGTCAAAAAGTTTGAATTTCGTGAGTGTAGGCCTAACAAGTCAAAGCGTGCCGCGTCTAGAGTCAAAAAACGGAAAATAATAGTGATTTTACGGAAGATGCGGCCTCCGTGATCAGATCATATTTCAAAAACGGATTGTTCAATTGTAATTTTATTTGGCTAGTTTGTTCAAAATTTCACGCTGAATAAGTTGATATCAATTTTGAATGATTTTGAGCAAATTTGTGCTCTATAAGGGAGCACATACCTAAATAGGTATCGCGACACGCTATCGTCGCGATCAATCAAAGTTGAGTACGACAATAGTTCCTATTTGGCGGGAAAGAGAGTTATTTTTTGACGGTTTATGATATAATTTTTCACTAATATGTTGTGTTTGAAATGTGTAGTTGATGTTCTGACATTTCATCTAGGTAATTTGAGGTCAATTTCAATTTCACGGACCGATTTACACATGCGGTAATAGCCAGACCGGAGACCGAATTTAGGTAGGCATATCACTACGTTGTTATGCGGCGGCTTATATCAAAAAAGTGCACGGTGATGTCTACTTCACATTCAGATATGTTGTAGAATACCCTTGTGAGTAAAACATATCAAAATGTCATTGAACCAAACGCACTAATATAGAAACTAGAGCCATTTAAGAAAGCCTTTCCTAACAGTAAAGTCTATGGAGAGCGTCTTTGTGCTGTGCTCCCTTATAGCACCAGGTTCCCGATCTCCTGCGTGCTCCGATCCAGTGTAGGTGTATTACACAATGCAATAAATAAAAGTCGGGTTTCACCCAAATCTATGCGTTTTGATATCTACTGGGCAGTGTATTTATGGCATAGGCCAACTTTGTCCGCTTAAAAAACAGGGGGGGGGGGGGCGTGTGGTTGCTCTTTTTTAAACAAAAACACGGCGTTATTTCAGTTGATGTGTTATAGGTGGGTTAGGTCGACATAATCAGAGACTGATCGAAATCAAAATCAGTTGGATTTGAGTCAAAAAGTTTGAATTTCGTGAGTGTAGGCCTAACAAGTCAAAGCGTGCCGCGTCTAGAGTCAAAAAACGGAAAATAATAGTGATTTTACGGAAGATGCGGCCTCCGTGATCAGATCATATTTCAAAAACGGATTGTTCAATTGTAATTTTATTTGGCTAGTTTGTTCAAAATTTCACGCTGAATAAGTTGATATCAATTTTGAATGATTTTGAGCAAATTTGTGCTCTATAAGGGAGCACATACCTAAATAGGTATCGCGACACGCTATCGTCGCGATCAATCAAAGTTGAGTACGACAATAGTTCCTATTTGGCGGGAAAGAGAGTTATTTTTTGACGGTTTATGATATAATTTTTCACTAATATGTTGTGTTTGAAATGTGTAGTTGATGTTCTGACATTTCATCTAGGTAATTTGAGGTCAATTTCAATTTCACGGACCGATTTACACATGCGGTAATAGCCAGACCGGAGACCGAATTTAGGTAGGCATATCACTACGTTGTTATGCGGCGGCTTATATCAAAAAAGTGCACGGTGATGTCTACTTCACATTCAGATATGTTGTAGAATACCCTTGTGAGTAAAACATATCAAAATGTCATTGAACCAAACGCACTAATATAGAAACTAGAGCCATTTAAGAAAGCCTTTCCTAACAGTAAAGTCTATGGAGAGCGTCTTTGTGCTGTGCTCCCTTATAGCACCAGGTTCCCGATCTCCTGCGTGCTCCGATCCAGTGTAGGTGTATTACACAATGCAATAAATAAAAGTCGGGTTTCACCCAAATCTATGCGTTTTGATATCTACTGGGCAGTGTATTTATGGCATAGGCCAACTTTGTCCGCTTAAAAAACAGGGGGGGGGGGGGCGTGTGGTTGCTCTTTTTTAAACAAAAACACGGCGTTATTTCAGTTGATGTGTTATAGGTGGGTTAGGTCGACATAATCAGAGACTGATCGAAATCAAAATCAGTTGGATTTGAGTCAAAAAGTTTGAATTTCGTGAGTGTAGGCCTAACAAGTCAAAGCGTGCCGCGTCTAGAGTCAAAAAACGGAAAATAATAGTGATTTTACGGAAGATGCGGCCTCCGTGATCAGATCATATTTCAAAAACGGATTGTTCAATTGTAATTTTATTTGGCTAGTTTGTTCAAAATTTCACGCTGAATAAGTTGATATCAATTTTGAATGATTTTGAGCAAATTTGTGCTCTATAAGGGAGCACATACCTAAATAGGTATCGCGACACGCTATCGTCGCGATCAATCAAAGTTGAGTACGACAATAGTTCCTATTTGGCGGGAAAGAGAGTTATTTTTTGACGGTTTATGATATAATTTTTCACTAATATGTTGTGTTTGAAATGTGTAGTTGATGTTCTGACATTTCATCTAGGTAATTTGAGGTCAATTTCAATTTCACGGACCGATTTACACATGCGGTAATAGCCAGACCGGAGACCGAATTTAGGTAGGCATATCACTACGTTGTTATGCGGCGGCTTATATCAAAAAAGTGCACGGTGATGTCTACTTCACATTCAGATATGTTGTAGAATACCCTTGTGAGTAAAACATATCAAAATGTAATTGAACCAAACGCACTAATATAGAAACTAGAGCCATTTAAGAAAGCCTTTCCTAACAGTAAAGTCTATGGAGAGCGTCTTTGTGCTGTGCTCCCTTATAGCACCAGGTTCCCGATCTCCTGCGTGCTCCGATCCAGTGTAGGTGTATTACACAATGCAATAAATAAAAGTCGGGTTTCACCCAAATCTATGCGTTTTGATATCTACTGGGCAGTGTATTTATGGCATAGGCCAACTTTGTCCGCTTAAAAAACAGGGGGGGGGGGGGCGTGTGGTTGCTCTTTTTTAAACAAAAACACGGCGTTATTTCAGTTGATGTGTTATAGGTGGGTTAGGTCGACATAATCAGAGACTGATCGAAATCAAAATCAGTTGGATTTGAGTCAAAAAGTTTGAATTTCGTGAGTGTAGGCCTAACAAGTCAAAGCGTGCCCCGTCTAGAGTCAAAAAACGGAAAATAATAGTGATTTTACGGAAGATGCGGCCTCCGTGATCAGATCATATTTCAAAAACAGATTGTTCAATTGTAATTTTATTTGGCTAGTTTGTTCAAAATTTCACGCTGAATAAGTTGATATCAATTTTGAATGATTTTGAGCAAATTTGTGCTCTATAGCACCAGGTTCCCGATCTCCTGCGTGCTCCGATCCAGTGTAGGTGTATTACACAATGCAATAAATAAAAGTCGGGTTTCACCCAAATCTATGCGTTTTGATATCTACTGGGCAGTGTATTTATGGCATAGGCCAACTTTGTCCGCTTAAAAAACAGGGGGGGGGGGGCGTGTGGTTGCTCTTTTTTAAACAAAAACACGGCGTTATTTCAGTTGATGTGTTATAGGTGGGTTAGGTCGACATAATCAGAGACTGATCGAAATCAAAATCAGTTGGATTTGAGTCAAAAAGTTTGAATTTCGTGAGTGTAGGCCTAACAAGTCAAAGCGTGCCGCGTCTAGAGTCAAAAAACGGAAAATAATAGTGATTTTACGGAAGATGCGGCCTCCGTGATCAGATCATATTTCAAAAACGGATTGTTCAATTGTAATTTTATTTGGCTAGTTTGTTCAAAATTTCACGCTGAATAAGTTGATATCAATTTTGAATGATTTTGAGCAAATTTGTGCTCTATAAGGGAGCACATACCTAAATAGGTATCGCGACACGCTATCGTCGCGATCAATCAAAGTTGAGTACGACAATAGTTCCTATTTGGCGGGAAAGAGAGTTATTTTTTGACGGTTTATGATATAATTTTTCACTAATATGTTGTGTTTGAAATGTGTAGTTGATGTTCTGACATTTCATCTAGGTAATTTGAGGTCAATTTCAATTTCACGGACCGATTTACACATGCGGTAATAGCCAGACCGGAGACCGAATTTAGGTAGGCATATCACTACGTTGTTATGCGGCGGCTTATATCAAAAAAGTGCACGGTGATGTCTACTTCACATTCAGATATGTTGTAGAATACCCTTGTGAGTAAAACATATCAAAATGTCATTGAACCAAACGCACTAATATAGAAACTAGAGCCATTTAAGAAAGCCTTTCCTAACAGTAAAGTCTATGGAGAGCGTCTTTGTGCTGTGCTCCCTTATAGCACCAGGTTCCCGATCTCCTGCGTGCTCCGATCCAGTGTAGGTGTATTACACAATGCAATAAATAAAAGTCGGGTTTCACCCAAATCTATGCGTTTTGATATCTACTGGGCAGTGTATTTATGGCATAGGCCAACTTTGTCCGCTTAAAAAACAGGGGGGGGGGGCGTGTGGTTGCTCTTTTTTAAACAAAAACACGGCGTTATTTCAGTTGATGTGTTATAGGTGGGTTAGGTCGACATAATCAGAGACTGATCGAAATCAAAATCAGTTGGATTTGAGTCAAAAAGTTTGAATTTCGTGAGTGTAGGCCTAACAAGTCAAAGCGTGCCGCGTCTAGAGTCAAAAAACGGAAAATAATAGTGATTTTACGGAAGATGCGGCCTCCGTGATCAGATCATATTTCAAAAACGGATTGTTCAATTGTAATTTTATTTGGCTAGTTTGTTCAAAATTTCACGCTGAATAAGTTGATATCAATTTTGAATGATTTTGAGCAAATTTGTGCTCTATAAGGGAGCACATACCTAAATAGGTATCGCGACACGCTATCGTCGCGATCAATCAAAGTTGAGTACGACAATAGTTCCTATTTGGCGGGAAAGAGAGTTATTTTTTGACGGTTTATGATATAATTTTTCACTAATATGTTGTGTTTGAAATGTGTAGTTGATGTTCTGACATTTCATCTAGGTAATTTGAGGTCAATTTCAATTTCACGGACCGATTTACACATGCGGTAATAGCCAGACCGGAGACCGAATTTAGGTAGGCATATCACTACGTTGTTATGCGGCGGCTTATATCAAAAAAGTGCACGGTGATGTCTACTTCACATTCAGATATGTTGTAGAATACCCTTGTGAGTAAAACATATCAAAATGTCATTGAACCAAACGCACTAATATAGAAACTAGAGCCATTTAAGAAAGCCTTTCCTAACAGTAAAGTCTATGGAGAGCGTCTTTGTGCTGTGCTCCCTTATAGCACCAGGTTCCCGATCTCCTGCGTGCTCCGATCCAGTGTAGGTGTATTACACAATGCAATAAATAAAAGTCGGGTTTCACCCAAATCTATGCGTTTTGATATCTACTGGGCAGTGTATTTATGGCATAGGCCAACTTTGTCCGCTTAAAAAACAGGGGGGGGGGGGGGCGTGTGGTTGCTCTTTTTTAAACAAAAACACGGCGTTATTTCAGTTGATGTGTTATAGGTGGGTTAGGTCGACATAATCAGAGACTGATCGAAATCAAAATCAGTTGGATTTGAGTCAAAAAGTTTGAATTTCGTGAGTGTAGGCCTAACAAGTCAAAGCGTGCCGCGTCTAGAGTCAAAAAACGGAAAATAATAGTGATTTTACGGAAGATGCGGCCTCCGTGATCAGATCATATTTCAAAAACGGATTGTTCAATTGTAATTTTATTTGGCTAGTTTGTTCAAAATTTCACGCTGAATAAGTTGATATCAATTTTGAATGATTTTGAGCAAATTTGTGCTCTATAAGGGAGCACATACCTAAATAGGTATCGCGACACGCTATCGTCGCGATCAATCAAAGTTGAGTACGACAATAGTTCCTATTTGGCGGGAAAGAGAGTTATTTTTTGACGGTTTATGATATAATTTTTCACTAATATGTTGTGTTTGAAATGTGTAGTTGATGTTCTGACATTTCATCTAGGTAATTTGAGGTCAATTTCAATTTCACGGACCGATTTACACATGCGGTAATAGCCAGACCGGAGACCGAATTTAGGTAGGCATATCACTACGTTGTTATGCGGCGGCTTATATCAAAAAAGTGCACGGTGATGTCTACTTCACATTCAGATATGTTGTAGAATACCCTTGTGAGTAAAACATATCAAAATGTCATTGAACCAAACGCACTAATATAGAAACTAGAGCCATTTAAGAAAGCCTTTCCTAACAGTAAAGTCTATGGAGAGCGTCTTTGTGCTGTGCTCCCTTATAGCACCAGGTTCCCGATCTCCTGCGTGCTCCGATCCAGTGTAGGTGTATTACACAATGCAATAAATAAAAGTCGGGTTTCACCCAAATCTATGCGTTTTGATATCTACTGGGCAGTGTATTTATGGCATAGGCCAACTTTGTCCGCTTAAAAAACAGGGGGGGGGGGGCGTGTGGTTGCTCTTTTTTAAACAAAAACACGGCGTTATTTCAGTTGATGTGTTATAGGTGGGTTAGGTCGACATAATCAGAGACTGATCGAAATCAAAATCAGTTGGATTTGAGTCAAAAAGTTTGAATTTCGTGAGTGTAGGCCTAACAAGTCAAAGCGTGCCGCGTCTAGAGTCAAAAAACGGAAAATAATAGTGATTTTACGGAAGATGCGGCCTCCGTGATCAGATCATATTTCAAAAACGGATTGTTCAATTGTACTTTTATTTGGCTAGTTTGTTCAAAATTTCACGCTGAATAAGTTGATATCAATTTTGAATGATTTTGAGCAAATTTGTGCTCTATAGCACCAGGTTCCCGATCTCCTGCGTGCTCCGATCCAGTGTAGGTGTATTACACAATGCAATAAATAAAAGTCGGGTTTCACCCAAATCTATGCGTTTTGATATCTACTGGGCAGTGTATTTATGGCATAGGCCAACTTTGTCCGCTTAAAAAACAGGGGGGGGGGCGTGTGGTTGCTCTTTTTTAAACAAAAACACGGCGTTATTTCAGTTGATGTGTTATAGGTGGGTTAGGTCGACATAATCAGAGACTGATCGAAATCAAAATCAGTTGGATTTGAGTCAAAAAGTTTGAATTTCGTGAGTGTAGGCCTAACAAGTCAAAGCGTGCCGCGTCTAGAGTCAAAAAACGGAAAATAATAGTGATTTTACGGAAGATGCGGCCTCCGTGATCAGATCATATTTCAAAAACGGATTGTTCAATTGTAATTTTATTTGGCTAGTTTGTTCAAAATTTCACGCTGAATAAGTTGATATCAATTTTGAATGATTTTGAGCAAATTTGTGCTCTATAAGGGAGCACATACCTAAATAGGTATCGCGACACGCTATCGTCGCGATCAATCAAAGTTGAGTACGACAATAGTTCCTATTTGGCGGGAAAGAGAGTTATTTTTTGACGGTTTATGATATAATTTTTCACTAATATGTTGTGTTTGAAATGTGTAGTTGATGTTCTGACATTTCATCTAGGTAATTTGAGGTCAATTTCAATTTCACGGACCGATTTACACATGCGGTAATAGCCAGACCGGAGACCGAATTTAGGTAGGCATATCACTACGTTGTTATGCGGCGGCTTATATCAAAAAAGTGCACGGTGATGTCTACTTCACATTCAGATATGTTGTAGAATACCCTTGTGAGTAAAACATATCAAAATGTCATTGAACCAAACGCACTAATATAGAAACTAGAGCCATTTAAGAAAGCCTTTCCTAACAGTAAAGTCTATGGAGAGCGTCTTTGTGCTGTGCTCCCTTATAGCACCAGGTTCCCGATCTCCTGCGTGCTCCGATCCAGTGTAGGTGTATTACACAATGCAATAAATAAAAGTCGGGTTTCACCCAAATCTATGCGTTTTGATATCTACTGGGCAGTGTATTTATGGCATAGGCCAACTTTGTCCGCTTAAACAACAGGGGGGGGGGGCGTGTGGTTGCTCTTTTTTAAACAAAAACACGGCGTTATTTCAGTTGATGTGTTATAGGTGGGTTAGGTCGACATAATCAGAGACTGATCGAAATCAAAATCAGTTGGATTTGAGTCAAAAAGTTTGAATTTCGTGAGTGTAGGCCTAACAAGTCAAAGCGTGCCGCGTCTAGAGTCAAAAAACGGAAAATAATAGTGATTTTACGGAAGATGCGGCCTCCGTGATCAGATCATATTTCAAAAACGGATTGTTCAATTGTAATTTTATTTGGCTAGTTTGTTCAAAATTTCACGCTGAATAAGTTGATATCAATTTTGAATGATTTTGAGCAAATTTGTGCTCTATAGCACCAGGTTCCCGATCTCCTGCGTGCTCCGATCCAGTGTAGGTGTATTACACAATGCAATAAATAAAAGTCGGGTTTCACCCAAATCTATGCGTTTTGATATCTACTGGGCAGTGTATTTATGGCATAGGCCAACTTTGTCCGCTTAAAAAACAGGGGGGGGGGGGCGTGTGGTTGCTCTTTTTTAAACAAAAACACGGCGTTATTTCAGTTGATGTGTTATAGGTGGGTTAGGTCGACATAATCAGAGACTGATCGAAATCAAAATCAGTTGGATTTGAGTCAAAAAGTTTGAATTTCGTGAGTGTAGGCCTAACAAGTCAAAGCGTGCCGCGTCTAGAGTCAAAAAACGGAAAATAATAGTGATTTTACGGAAGATGCGGCCTCCGTGATCAGATCATATTTCAAAAACGGATTGTTCAATTGTAATTTTATTTGGCTAGTTTGTTCAAAATTTCACGCTGAATAAGTTGATATCAATTTTGAATGATTTTGAGCAAATTTGTGCTCTATAAGGGAGCACATACCTAAATAGGTATCGCGACACGCTATCGTCGCGATCAATCAAAGTTGAGTACGACAATAGTTCCTATTTGGCGGGAAAGAGAGTCAGTATTTTTTGACGGTTTATGATATAATTTTTCACTAATATGTTGTGTTTGAAATGTGTAGTTGATGTTCTGACATTTCATCTAGGTAATTTGAGGTCAATTTCAATTTCACGGACCGATTTACACATGCGGTAATAGCCAGACCGGAGACCGAATTTAGGTAGGCATATCACTACGTTGTTATGCGGCGGCTTATATCAAAAAAGTGCACGGTGATGTCTACTTCACATTCAGATATGTTGTAGAATACCCTTGTGAGTAAAACATATCAAAATGTCATTGAACCAAACGCACTAATATAGAAACTAGAGCCATTTAAGAAAGCCTTTCCTAACAGTAAAGTCTATGGAGAGCGTCTTTGTGCTGTGCTCCCTTATAGCACCAGGTTCCCGATCTCCTGCGTGCTCCGATCCAGTGTAGGTGTATTACACAATGCAATAAATAAAAGTCGGGTTTCACCCAAATCTATGCGTTTTGATATCTACTGGGCAGTGTATTTATGGCATAGGCCAACTTTGTCCGCTTAAAAAACGGGGGGGGGGGGGGGGGGGCGTGTGGTTGCTCTTTTTTAAACAAAAACACGGCGTTATTTCAGTTGATGTGTTATAGGTGGGTTAGGTCGACATAATCAGAGACTGATCGAAATCAAAATCAGTTGGATTTGAGTCAAAAAGTTTGAATTTCGTGAGTGTAGGCCTAACAAGTCAAAGCGTGCCGCGTCTAGAGTCAAAAAACGGAAAATAATAGTGATTTTACGGAAGATGCGGCCTCCGTGATCAGATCATATTTCAAAAACGGATTGTTCAATTGTAATTTTATTTGGCTAGTTTGTTCAAAATTTCACGCTGAATAAGTTGATATCAATTTTGAATGATTTTGAGCAAATTTGTGCTCTATAGCACCAGGTTCCCGATCTCCTGCGTGCTCCGATCCAGTGTAGGTGTATTACACAATGCAATAAATAAAAGTCGGGTTTCACCCAAATCTATGCGTTTTGATATCTACTGGGCAGTGTATTAATGGCATAGGCCAACTTTGTCCGCTTAAAAAACAGGGGGGGCGTGTGGTTGCTCTTTTTTAAACAAAAACACGGCGTTATTTCAGTTGATGTGTTATAGGTGGGTTAGGTCGACATAATCAGAGACTGATCGAAATCAAAATCAGTTGGATTTGAGTCAAAAAGTTTGAATTTCGTGAGTGTAGGCCTAACAAGTCAAAGCGTGCCGCGTCTAGAGTCAAAAAACGGAAAATAATAGTGATTTTACGGAAGATGCGGCCTCCGTGATCAGATCATATTTCAAAAACGGATTGTTCAATTGTAATTTTATTTGGCTAGTTTGTTCAAAATTTCACGCTGAATAAGTTGATATCAATTTTGAATGATTTTGAGCAAATTTGTGCTCTATAAGGGAGCACATACCTAAATAGGTATCGCGACACGCTATCGTCGCGATCAATCAAAGTTGAGTACGACAATAGTTCCTATTTGGCGGGAAAGAGAGTTATTTTTTGACGGTTTATGATATAATTTTTCACTAATATGTTGTGTTTGAAATGTGTAGTTGATGTTCTGACATTTCATCTAGGTAATTTGAGGTCAATTTCAATTTCACGGACCGATTTACACATGCGGTAATAGCCAGACCGGAGACCGAATTTAGGTAGGCATATCACTACGTTGTTATGCGGCGGCTTATATCAAAAAAGTGCACGGTGATGTCTACTTCACATTCAGATATGTTGTAGAATACCCTTGTGAGTAAAACATATCAAAATGTCATTGAACCAAACGCACTAATATAGAAACTAGAGCCATTTAAGAAAGCCTTTCCTAACAGTAAAGTCTATGGAGAGCGTCTTTGTGCTGTGCTCCCTTATAGCACCAGGTTCCCGATCTCCTGCGTGCTCCGATCCAGTGTAGGTGTATTACACAATGCAATAAATAAAAGTCGGGTTTCACCCAAATCTATGCGTTTTGATATCTACTGGGCAGTGTATTTATGGCATAGGCCAACTTTGTCCGCTTAAAAAACAGGGGGGGGGGGCGTGTGGTTGCTCTTTTTTAAACAAAAACACGGCGTTATTTCAGTTGATGTGTTATAGGTGGGTTAGGTCGACATAATCAGAGACTGATCGAAATCAAAATCAGTTGGATTTGAGTCAAAAAGTTTGAATTTCGTGAGTGTAGGCCTAACAAGTCAAAGCGTGCCGCGTCTAGAGTCAAAAAACGGAAAATAATAGTGATTTTACGGAAGATGCGGCCTCCGTGATCAGATCATATTTCAAAAACGGATTGTTCAATTGTAATTTTATTTGGCTAGTTTGTTCAAAATTTCACGCTGAATAAGTTGATATCAATTTTGAATGATTTTGAGCAAATTTGTGCTCTATAAGGGAGCACATACCTAAATAGGTATCGCGACACGCTATCGTCGCGATCAATCAAAGTTGAGTACGACAATAGTTCCTATTTGGCGGGAAAGAGAGTTATTTTTTGACGGTTTATGATATAATTTTTCACTAATATGTTGTGTTTGAAATGTGTAGTTGATGTTCTGACATTTCATCTAGGTAATTTGAGGTCAATTTCAATTTCACGGACCGATTTACACATGCGGTAATAGCCAGACCGGAGACCGAATTTAGGTAGGCATATCACTACGTTGTTATGCGGCGGCTTATATCAAAAAAGTGCACGGTGATGTCTACTTCACATTCAGATATGTTGTAGAATACCCTTGTGAGTAAAACATATCAAAATGTCATTGAACCAAACGCACTAATATAGAAACTAGAGCCATTTAAGAAAGCCTTTCCTAACAGTAAAGTCTATGGAGAGCGTCTTTGTGCTGTGCTCCCTTATAGCACCAGGTTCCCGATCTCCTGCGTGCTCCGATCCAGTGTAGGTGTATTACACAATGCAATAAATAAAAGTCGGGTTTCACCCAAATCTATGCGTTTTGATATCTACTGGGCAGTGTATTTATGGCATAGGCCAACTTTGTCCGCTTAAAAAACAGGGGGGGGGGGGGCGTGTGGTTGCTCTTTTTTAAACAAAAACACGGCGTTATTTCAGTTGATGTGTTATAGGTGGGTTAGGTCGACATAATCAGAGACTGATCGAAATCAAAATCAGTTGGATTTGAGTCAAAAAGTTTGAATTTCGTGAGTGTAGGCCTAACAAGTCAAAGCGTGCCGCGTCTAGAGTCAAAAAACGGAAAATAATAGTGATTTTACGGAAGATGCGGCCTCCGTGATCAGATCATATTTCAAAAACGGATTGTTCAATTGTAATTTTATTTGGCTAGTTTGTTCAAAATTTCACGCTGAATAAGTTGATATCAATTTTGAATGATTTTGAGCAAATTTGTGCTCTATAGCACCAGGTTCCCGATCTCCTGCGTGCTCCGATCCAGTGTAGGTGTATTACACAATGCAATAAATAAAAGTCGGGTTTCACCCAAATCTATGCGTTTTGATATCTACTGGGCAGTGTATTTATGGCATAGGCCAACTTTGTCCGCTTAAAAAACAGGGGGGGGGGGGCGTGTGGTTGCTCTTTTTTAAACAAAAACACGGCGTTATTTCAGTTGATGTGTTATAGGTGGGTTAGGTCGACATAATCAGAGACTGATCGAAATCAAAATCAGTTGGATTTGAGTCAAAAAGTTTGAATTTCGTGAGTGTAGGCCTAACAAGTCAAAGCGTGCCGCGTCTAGAGTCAAAAAACGGAAAATAATAGTGATTTTACGGAAGATGCGGCCTCCGTGATCAGATCATATTTCAAAAACAGATTGTTCAATTGTAATTTTATTTGGCTAGTTTGTTCAAAATTTCACGCTGAATAAGTTGATATCAATTTTGAATGATTTTGAGCAAATTTGTGCTCTATAAGGGAGCACATACCTAAATAGGTATCGCGACACGCTATCGTCGCGATCAATCAAAGTTGAGTACGACAATAGTTCCTATTTGGCGGGAAAGAGAGTTATTTTTTGACGGTTTATGATATAATTTTTCACTAATATGTTGTGTTTGAAATGTGTAGTTGATGTTCTGACATTTCATCTAGGTAATTTGAGGTCAATTTCAATTTCACGGACCGATTTACACATGCGGTAATAGCCAGACCGGAGACCGAATTTAGGTAGGCATATCACTACGTTGTTATGCGGCGGCTTATATCAAAAAAGTGCACGGTGATGTCTACTTCACATTCAGATATGTTGTAGAATACCCTTGTGAGTAAAACATATCAAAATGTCATTGAACCAAACGCACTAATATAGAAACTAGAGCCATTTAAGAAAGCCTTTCCTAACAGTAAAGTCTATGGAGAGCGTCTTTGTGCTGTGCTCCCTTATAGCACCAGGTTCCCGATCTCCTGCGTGCTCCGATCCAGTGTAGGTGTATTACACAATGCAATAAATAAAAGTCGGGTTTCACCCAAATCTATGCGTTTTGATATCTACTGGGCAGTGTATTTATGGCATAGGCCAACTTTGTCCGCTTAAAAAACGGGGGGGGGGGGGGGGGGGGGGCGTGTGGTTGCTCTTTTTTAAACAAAAACACGGCGTTATTTCAGTTGATGTGTTATAGGTGGGTTAGGTCGACATAATCAGAGACTGATCGAAATCAAAATCAGTTGGATTTGAGTCAAAAAGTTTGAATTTCGTGAGTGTAGGCCTAACAAGTCAAAGCGTGCCGCGTCTAGAGTCAAAAAACGGAAAATAATAGTGATTTTACGGAAGATGCGGCCTCCGTGATCAGATCATATTTCAAAAACGGATTGTTCAATTGTAATTTTATTTGGCTAGTTTGTTCAAAATTTCACGCTGAATAAGTTGATATCAATTTTGAATGATTTTGAGCAAATTTGTGCTCTATAGCACCAGGTTCCCGATCTCCTGCGTGCTCCGATCCAGTGTAGGTGTATTACACAATGCAATAAATAAAAGTCGGGTTTCACCCAAATCTATGCGTTTTGATATCTACTGGGCAGTGTATTAATGGCATAGGCCAACTTTGTCCGCTTAAAAAACAGGGGGGGGCGTGTGGTTGCTCTTTTTTAAACAAAAACACGGCGTTATTTCAGTTGATGTGTTATAGGTGGGTTAGGTCGACATAATCAGAGACTGATCGAAATCAAAATCAGTTGGATTTGAGTCAAAAAGTTTGAATTTCGTGAGTGTAGGCCTAACAAGTCAAAGCGTGCCGCGTCTAGAGTCAAAAAACGGAAAATAATAGTGATTTTACGGAAGATGCGGCCTCCGTGATCAGATCATATTTCAAAAACGGATTGTTCAATTGTAATTTTATTTGGCTAGTTTGTTCAAAATTTCACGCTGAATAAGTTGATATCAATTTTGAATGATTTTGAGCAAATTTGTGCTCTATAAGGGAGCACATACCTAAATAGGTATCGCGACACGCTATCGTCGCGATCAATCAAAGTTGAGTACGACAATAGTTCCTATTTGGCGGGAAAGAGAGTTATTTTTTGACGGTTTATGATATAATTTTTCACTAATATGTTGTGTTTGAAATGTGTAGTTGATGTTCTGACATTTCATCTAGGTAATTTGAGGTCAATTTCAATTTCACGGACCGATTTACACATGCGGTAATAGCCAGACCGGAGACCGAATTTAGGTAGGCATATCACTACGTTGTTATGCGGCGGCTTATATCAAAAAAGTGCACGGTGATGTCTACTTCACATTCAGATATGTTGTAGAATACCCTTGTGAGTAAAACATATCAAAATGTCATTGAACCAAACGCACTAATATAGAAACTAGAGCCATTTAAGAAAGCCTTTCCTAACAGTAAAGTCTATGGAGAGCGTCTTTGTGCTGTGCTCCCTTATAGCACCAGGTTCCCGATCTCCTGCGTGCTCCGATCCAGTGTAGGTGTATTACACAATGCAATAAATAAAAGTCGGGTTTCACCCAAATCTATGCGTTTTGATATCTACTGGGCAGTGTATTTATGGCATAGGCCAACTTTGTCCGCTTAAAAAACAGGGGGGGGGGGGCGTGTGGTTGCTCTTTTTTAAACAAAAACACGGCGTTATTTCAGTTGATGTGTTATAGGTGGGTTAGGTCGACATAATCAGAGACTGATCGAAATCAAAATCAGTTGGATTTGAGTCAAAAAGTTTGAATTTCGTGAGTGTAGGCCTAACAAGTCAAAGCGTGCCGCGTCTAGAGTCAAAAAACGGAAAATAATAGTGATTTTACGGAAGATGCGGCCTCCGTGATCAGATCATATTTCAAAAACGGATTGTTCAATTGTAATTTTATTTGGCTAGTTTGTTCAAAATTTCACGCTGAATAAGTTGATATCAATTTTGAATGATTTTGAGCAAATTTGTGCTCTATAAGGGAGCACATACCTAAATAGGTATCGCGACACGCTATCGTCGCGATCAATCAAAGTTGAGTACGACAATAGTTCCTATTTGGCGGGAAAGAGAGTTATTTTTTGACGGTTTATGATATAATTTTTCACTAATATGTTGTGTTTGAAATGTGTAGTTGATGTTCTGACATTTCATCTAGGTAATTTGAGGTCAATTTCAATTTCACGGACCGATTTACACATGCGGTAATAGCCAGACCGGAGACCGAATTTAGGTAGGCATATCACTACGTTGTTATGCGGCGGCTTATATCAAAAAAGTGCACGGTGATGTCTACTTCACATTCAGATATGTTGTAGAATACCCTTGTGAGTAAAACATATCAAAATGTCATTGAACCAAACGCACTAATATAGAAACTAGAGCCATTTAAGAAAGCCTTTCCTAACAGTAAAGTCTATGGAGAGCGTCTTTGTGCTGTGCTCCCTTATAGCACCAGGTTCCCGATCTCCTGCGTGCTCCGATCCAGTGTAGGTGTATTACACAATGCAATAAATAAAAGTCGGGTTTCACCCAAATCTATGCGTTTTGATATCTACTGGGCAGTGTATTTATGGCATAGGCCAACTTTGTCCGCTTAAAAAACAGGGGGGGGGGGCGTGTGGTTGCTCTTTTTTAAACAAAAACACGGCGTTATTTCAGTTGATGTGTTATAGGTGGGTTAGGTCGACATAATCAGAGACTGATCGAAATCAAAATCAGTTGGATTTGAGTCAAAAAGTTTGAATTTCGTGAGTGTAGGCCTAACAAGTCAAAGCGTGCCGCGTCTAGAGTCAAAAAACGGAAAATAATAGTGATTTTACGGAAGATGCGGCCTCCGTGATCAGATCATATTTCAAAAACGGATTGTTCAATTGTAATTTTATTTGGCTAGTTTGTTCAAAATTTCACGCTGAATAAGTTGATATCAATTTTGAATGATTTTGAGCAAATTTGTGCTCTATAGCACCAGGTTCCCGATCTCCTGCGTGCTCCGATCCAGTGTAGGTGTATTACACAATGCAATAAATAAAAGTCGGGTTTCACCCAAATCTATGCGTTTTGATATCTACTGGGCAGTGTATTTATGGCATAGGCCAACTTTGTCCGCTTAAAAAACAGGGGGGGGGGGGCGTGTGGTTGCTCTTTTTTAAACAAAAACACGGCGTTATTTCAGTTGATGTGTTATAGGTGGGTTAGGTCGACATAATCAGAGACTGATCGAAATCAAAATCAGTTGGATTTGAGTCAAAAAGTTTGAATTTCGTGAGTGTAGGCCTAACAAGTCAAAGCGTGCCGCGTCTAGAGTCAAAAAACGGAAAATAATAGTGATTTTACGGAAGATGCGGCCTCCGTGATCAGATCATATTTCAAAAACGGATTGTTCAATTGTAATTTTATTTGGCTAGTTTGTTCAAAATTTCACGCTGAATAAGTTGATATCAATTTTGAATGATTTTGAGCAAATTTGTGCTCTATAAGGGAGCACATACCTAAATAGGTATCGCGACACGCTATCGTCGCGATCAATCAAAGTTGAGTACGACAATAGTTCCTATTTGGCGGGAAAGAGAGTTATTTTTTGACGGTTTATGATATAATTTTTCACTAATATGTTGTGTTTGAAATGTGTAGTTGATGTTCTGACATTTCATCTAGGTAATTTGAGGTCAATTTCAATTTCACGGACCGATTTACACATGCGGTAATAGCCAGACCGGAGACCGAATTTAGGTAGGCATATCACTACGTTGTTATGCGGCGGCTTATATCAAAAAAGTGCACGGTGATGTCTACTTCACATTCAGATATGTTGTAGAATACCCTTGTGAGTAAAACATATCAAAATGTCATTGAACCAAACGCACTAATATAGAAACTAGAGCCATTTAAGAAAGCCTTTCCTAACAGTAAAGTCTATGGAGAGCGTCTTTGTGCTGTGCTCCCTTATAGCACCAGGTTCCCGATCTCCTGCGTGCTCCGATCCAGTGTAGGTGTATTACACAATGCAATAAATAAAAGTCGGGTTTCACCCAAATCTATGCGTTTTGATATCTACTGGGCAGTGTATTTATGGCATAGGCCAACTTTGTCCGCTTAAAAAACAGGGGGGGGGGCGTGTGGTTGCTCTTTTTTAAACAAAAACACGGCGTTATTTCAGTTGATGTGTTATAGGTGGGTTAGGTCGACATAATCAGAGACTGATCGAAATCAAAATCAGTTGGATTTGAGTCAAAAAGTTTGAATTTCGTGAGTGTAGGCCTAACAAGTCAAAGCGTGCCGCGTCTAGAGTCAAAAAACGGAAAATAATAGTGATTTTACGGAAGATGCGGCCTCCGTGATCAGATCATATTTCAAAAACGGATTGTTCAATTGTAATTTTATTTGGCTAGTTTGTTCAAAATTTCACGCTGAATAAGTTGATATCAATTTTGAATGATTTTGAGCAAATTTGTGCTCTATAAGGGAGCACATACCTAAATAGGTATCGCGACACGCTATCGTCGCGATCAATCAAAGTTGAGTACGACAATAGTTCCTATTTGGCGGGAAAGAGAGTTATTTTTTGACGGTTTATGATATAATTTTTCACTAATATGTTGTGTTTGAAATGTGTAGTTGATGTTCTGACATTTCATCTAGGTAATTTGAGGTCAATTTCAATTTCACGGACCGATTTACACATGCGGTAATAGCCAGACCGGAGACCGAATTTAGGTAGGCATATCACTACGTTGTTATGCGGCGGCTTATATCAAAAAAGTGCACGGTGATGTCTACTTCACATTCAGATATGTTGTAGAATACCCTTGTGAGTAAAACATATCAAAATGTCATTGAACCAAACGCACTAATATAGAAACTAGAGCCATTTAAGAAAGCCTTTCCTAACAGTAAAGTCTATGGAGAGCGTCTTTGTGCTGTGCTCCCTTATAGCACCAGGTTCCCGATCTCCTGCGTGCTCCGATCCAGTGTAGGTGTATTACACAATGCAATAAATAAAAGTCGGGTTTCACCCAAATCTATGCGTTTTGATATCTACTGGGCAGTGTATTTATGGCATAGGCCAACTTTGTCCGCTTAAAAAACAGGGGGGGGGGCGTGTGGTTGCTCTTTTTTAAACAAAAACACGGCGTTATTTCAGTTGATGTGTTATAGGTGGGTTAGGTCGACATAATCAGAGACTGATCGAAATCAAAATCAGTTGGATTTGAGTCAAAAAGTTTGAATTTCGTGAGTGTAGGCCTAACAAGTCAAAGCGTGCCGCGTCTAGAGTCAAAAAACGGAAAATAATAGTGATTTTACGGAAGATGCGGCCTCCGTGATCAGATCATATTTCAAAAACGGATTGTTCAATTGTAATTTTATTTGGCTAGTTTGTTCAAAATTTCACGCTGAATAAGTTGATATCAATTTTGAATGATTTTGAGCAAATTTGTGCTCTATAAGGGAGCACATACCTAAATAGGTATCGCGACACGCTATCGTCGCGATCAATCAAAGTTGAGTACGACAATAGTTCCTATTTGGCGGGAAAGAGAGTTATTTTTTGACGGTTTATGATATAATTTTTCACTAATATGTTGTGTTTGAAATGTGTAGTTGATGTTCTGACATTTCATCTAGGTAATTTGAGGTCAATTTCAATTTCACGGACCGATTTACACATGCGGTAATAGCCAGACCGGAGACCGAATTTAGGTAGGCATATCACTACGTTGTTATGCGGCGGCTTATATCAAAAAAGTGCACGGTGATGTCTACTTCACATTCAGATATGTTGTAGAATACCCTTGTGAGTAAAACATATCAAAATGTCATTGAACCAAACGCACTAATATAGAAACTAGAGCCATTTAAGAAAGCCTTTCCTAACAGTAAAGTCTATGGAGAGCGTCTTTGTGCTGTGCTCCCTTATAGCACCAGGTTCCCGATCTCCTGCGTGCTCCGATCCAGTGTAGGTGTATTACACAATGCAATAAATAAAAGTCGGGTTTCACCCAAATCTATGCGTTTTGATATCTACTGGGCAGTGTATTTATGGCATAGGCCAACTTTGTCCGCTTAAAAAACAGGGGGGGGGGGCGTGTGGTTGCTCTTTTTTAAACAAAAACACGGCGTTATTTCAGTTGATGTGTTATAGGTGGGTTAGGTCGACATAATCAGAGACTGATCGAAATCAAAATCAGTTGGATTTGAGTCAAAAAGTTTGAATTTCGTGAGTGTAGGCCTAACAAGTCAAAGCGTGCCGCGTCTAGAGTCAAAAAACGGAAAATAATAGTGATTTTACGGAAGATGCGGCCTCCGTGATCAGATCATATTTCAAAAACGGATTGTTCAATTGTAATTTTATTTGGCTAGTTTGTTCAAAATTTCACGCTGAATAAGTTGATATCAATTTTGAATGATTTTGAGCAAATTTGTGCTCTATAGCACCAGGTTCCCGATCTCCTGCGTGCTCCGATCCAGTGTAGGTGTATTACACAATGCAATAAATAAAAGTCGGGTTTCACCCAAATCTATGCGTTTTGATATCTACTGGGCAGTGTATTTATGGCATAGGCCAACTTTGTCCGCTTAAAAAACAGGGGGGGGGGGCGTGTGGTTGCTCTTTTTTAAACAAAAACACGGCGTTATTTCAGTTGATGTGTTATAGGTGGGTTAGGTCGACATAATCAGAGACTGATCGAAATCAAAATCAGTTGGATTTGAGTCAAAAAGTTTGAATTTCGTGAGTGTAGGCCTAACAAGTCAAAGCGTGCCGCGTCTAGAGTCAAAAAACGGAAAATAATAGTGATTTTACGGAAGATGCGGCCTCCGTGATCAGATCATATTTCAAAAACGGATTGTTCAATTGTAATTTTATTTGGCTAGTTTGTTCAAAATTTCACGCTGAATAAGTTGATATCAATTTTGAATGATTTTGAGCAAATTTGTGCTCTATAAGGGAGCACATACCTAAATAGGTATCGCGACACGCTATCGTCGCGATCAATCAAAGTTGAGTACGACAATAGTTCCCATTTGGCGGGAAAGAGAGTTATTTTTTGACGGTTTATGATATAATTTTTCACTAATATGTTGTGTTTGAAATGTGTAGTTGATGTTCTGACATTTCATCTAGGTAATTTGAGGTCAATTTCAATTTCACGGACCGATTTACACATGCGGTAATAGCCAGACCGGAGACCGAATTTAGGTAGGCATATCACTACGTTGTTATGCGGCGGCTTATATCAAAAAAGTGCACGGTGATGTCTACTTCACATTCAGATATGTTGTAGAATACCCTTGTGAGTAAAACATATCAAAATGTCATTGAACCAAACGCACTAATATAGAAACTAGAGCCATTTAAGAAAGCCTTTCCTAACAGTAAAGTCTATGGAGAGCGTCTTTGTGCTGTGCTCCCTTATAGCACCAGGTTCCCGATCTCCTGCGTGCTCCGATCCAGTGTAGGTGTATTACACAATGCAATAAATAAAAGTCGGGTTTCACCCAAATCTATGCGTTTTGATATCTACTGGGCAGTGTATTTATGGCATAGGCCAACTTTGTCCGCTTAAAAAACAGGGGGGGGGGGGGGGCGTGTGGTTGCTCTTTTTTAAACAAAAACACGGCGTTATTTCAGTTGATGTGTTATAGGTGGGTTAGGTCGACATAATCAGAGACTGATCGAAATCAAAATCAGTTGGATTTGAGTCAAAAAGTTTGAATTTCGTGAGTGTAGGCCTAACAAGTCAAAGCGTGCCGCGTCTAGAGTCAAAAAACGGAAAATAATAGTGATTTTACGGAAGATGCGGCCTCCGTGATCAGATCATATTTCAAAAACGGATTGTTCAATTGTAATTTTATTTGGCTAGTTTGTTCAAAATTTCACGCTGAATAAGTTGATATCAATTTTGAATGATTTTGAGCAAATTTGTGCTCTATAGCACCAGGTTCCCGATCTCCTGCGTGCTCCGATCCAGTGTAGGTGTATTACACAATGCAATAAATAAAAGTCGGGTTTCACCCAAATCTATGCGTTTTGATATCTACTGGGCAGTGTATTAATGGCATAGGCCAACTTTGTCCGCTTAAAAAACAGGGGGGGGCGTGTGGTTGCTCTTTTTTAAACAAAAACACGGCGTTATTTCAGTTGATGTGTTATAGGTGGGTTAGGTCGACATAATCAGAGACTGATCGAAATCAAAATCAGTTGGATTTGAGTCAAAAAGTTTGAATTTCGTGAGTGTAGGCCTAACAAGTCAAAGCGTGCCGCGTCTAGAGTCAAAAAACGGAAAATAATAGTGATTTTACGGAAGATGCGGCCTCCGTGATCAGATCATATTTCAAAAACGGATTGTTCAATTGTAATTTTATTTGGCTAGTTTGTTCAAAATTTCACGCTGAATAAGTTGATATCAATTTTGAATGATTTTGAGCAAATTTGTGCTCTATAAGGGAGCACATACCTAAATAGGTATCGCGACACGCTATCGTCGCGATCAATCAAAGTTGAGTACGACAATAGTTCCTATTTGGCGGGAAAGAGAGTTATTTTTTGACGGTTTATGATATAATTTTTCACTAATATGTTGTGTTTGAAATGTGTAGTTGATGTTCTGACATTTCATCTAGGTAATTTGAGGTCAATTTCAATTTCACGGACCGATTTACACATGCGGTAATAGCCAGACCGGAGACCGAATTTAGGTAGGCATATCACTACGTTGTTATGCGGCGGCTTATATCAAAAAAGTGCACGGTGATGTCTACTTCACATTCAGATATGTTGTAGAATACCCTTGTGAGTAAAACATATCAAAATGTCATTGAACCAAACGCACTAATATAGAAACTAGAGCCATTTAAGAAAGCCTTTCCTAACAGTAAAGTCTATGGAGAGCGTCTTTGTGCTGTGCTCCCTTATAGCACCAGGTTCCCGATCTCCTGCGTGCTCCGATCCAGTGTAGGTGTATTACACAATGCAATAAATAAAAGTCGGGTTTCACCCAAATCTATGCGTTTTGATATCTACTGGGCAGTGTATTTATGGCATAGGCCAACTTTGTCCGCTTAAAAAACAGGGGGGGGGGGGGGCGTGTGGTTGCTCTTTTTTAAACAAAAACACGGCGTTATTTCAGTTGATGTGTTATAGGTGGGTTAGGTCGACATAATCAGAGACTGATCGAAATCAAAATCAGTTGGATTTGAGTCAAAAAGTTTGAATTTCGTGAGTGTAGGCCTAACAAGTCAAAGCGTGCCGCGTCTAGAGTCAAAAAACGGAAAATAATAGTGATTTTACGGAAGATGCGGCCTCCGTGATCAGATCATATTTCAAAAACGGATTGTTCAATTGTAATTTTATTTGGCTAGTTTGTTCAAAATTTCACGCTGAATAAGTTGATATCAATTTTGAATGATTTTGAGCAAATTTGTGCTCTATAGCACCAGGTTCCCGATCTCCTGCGTGCTCCGATCCAGTGTAGGTGTATTACACAATGCAATAAATAAAAGTCGGGTTTCACCCAAATCTATGCGTTTTGATATCTACTGGGCAGTGTATTTATGGCATAGGCCAACTTTGTCCGCTTAAAAAACAGGGGGGGGGGGGGGGGCGTGTGGTTGCTCTTTTTTAAACAAAAACACGGCGTTATTTCAGTTGATGTGTTATAGGTGGGTTAGGTCGACATAATCAGAGACTGATCGAAATCAAAATCAGTTGGATTTGAGTCAAAAAGTTTGAATTTCGTGAGTGTAGGCCTAACAAGTCAAAGCGTGCCGCGTCTAGAGTCAAAAAACGGAAAATAATAGTGATTTTACGGAAGATGCGGCCTCCGTGATCAGATCATATTTCAAAAACGGATTGTTCAATTGTAATTTTATTTGGCTAGTTTGTTCAAAATTTCACGCTGAATAAGTTGATATCAATTTTGAATGATTTTGAGCAAATTTGTGCTCTATAGCACCAGGTTCCCGATCTCCTGCGTGCTCCGATCCAGTGTAGGTGTATTACACAATGCAATAAATAAAAGTCGGGTTTCACCCAAATCTATGCGTTTTGATATCTACTGGGCAGTGTGTATTTATGGCATAGGCCAACTTTGTCCGCTTAAAAAACAGGGGGGGGGGCGTGTGGTTGCTCTTTTTTAAACAAAAACACGGCGTTATTTCAGTTGATGTGTTATAGGTGGGTTAGGTCGACATAATCAGAGACTGATCGAAATCAAAATCAGTTGGATTTGAGTCAAAAAGTTTGAATTTCGTGAGTGTAGGCCTAACAAGTCAAAGCGTGCCGCGTCTAGAGTCAAAAAACGGAAAATAATAGTGATTTTACGGAAGATGCGGCCTCCGTGATCAGATCATATTTCAAAAACGGATTGTTCAATTGTAATTTTATTTGGCTAGTTTGTTCAAAATTTCACGCTGAATAAGTTGATATCAATTTTGAATGATTTTGAGCAAATTTGTGCTCTATAAGGGAGCACATACCTAAATAGGTATCGCGACACGCTATCGTCGCGATCAATCAAAGTTGAGTACGACAATAGTTCCTATTTGGCGGGAAAGAGAGTTATTTTTTGACGGTTTATGATATAATTTTTCACTAATATGTTGTGTTTGAAATGTGTAGTTGATGTTCTGACATTTCATCTAGGTAATTTGAGGTCAATTTCAATTTCACGGACCGATTTACACATGCGGTAATAGCCAGACCGGAGACCGAATTTAGGTAGGCATATCACTACGTTGTTATGCGGCGGCTTATATCAAAAAAAGTGCACGGTGATGTCTACTTCACATTCAGATATGTTGTAGAATACCCTTGTGAGTAAAACATATCAAAATGTCATTGAACCAAACGCACTAATATAGAAACTAGAGCCATTTAAGAAAGCCTTTCCTAACAGTAAAGTCTATGGAGAGCGTCTTTGTGCTGTGCTCCCTACAGTAGTGGAACAATACGAGCTGCACAGACTGCTCGTGAGACTAAACACTCAAGTGGCCTTTGTGCAAATAACCTCTACACAGAGATACGGGACAGTATATAGCATGCATTGTCTCATGTGTGCATAGAGCATGACTGATGCATTTTCTTCAATTCCAATAGGGTCCCTATAGCCCAAAACGTTTTGATATGTACTGAAAATAGCAACTTACTCTATAGACTTGGTGTGTCTACTGAATAGCAACTTACTCTAATAGACTTTGTGTCTACTGAAGATAGCAACTTACTCTGATATACTTGCTATCTACTGAAGATAACTTACTCTGATATACTTGCTATCTACTGAAGATAGCAACTTACTCTGATATACTTGCTTTATAGCAAATTACTCTGATAGACTTGCTATCTACTGACGATAGCAACTTACTCTGATATACATTTACTCTGATATACTTGCTATCTTATGAAAATAGCAATTTACTCTGATATACTTGGTGTCAACTGAAGATAGCAACTTACTCTGATAGACTTGTTATCTACTGAAGATAGTAACTTATTCTGATAGACTTGCTATCTACTGAAGATAGCAATTTACTCTGATATACTTGGTGTCTACTGAAGATAGCAACTTACTCTGATAGACTTGCTATCTGACTGAAGATAGCAACTTACTATGATATATCTTGCTATCTACTGAAGATAGCATAGATAGCAACTTATTCTGATAGACTTGGCATCAACTGAAGGAAGCAACTGATAGTAGTTATTAATTAATGTACTTTTTTTTTATTTGGTAAATGATATTTGATTATTATTTGCATTTTCACTATAGGGGTAATGGATACCCTTAATTAGAATACAGGCTGTATATAGTTGTGGTGCGCAGTCAAATTTAGGCTCCATTATTTCATAGAGATCACACACAATTATCGATTTAAAAGTTCCCAACATCTGGCAAGTTGCCGGAAATGACGCATTGCATAATAATAATAAGGAAGGGTCTATTCGCAGTACGATACTGCGGATATTAAAACAAGGGGTTGCCAGCTTATTCGCAGTACGATACTGCGGATAAGAAGGGTTGACCAGGGAGAGTATATAATGGGAGGGGATATTCGAATCGCAAAACAGAGCCTCCCATATAAGGGCACATGGGCGTGAGTACGCGCGATGTGACTTGTAAAAGGAGGGCGCTATCTTGACAACGCCATGATTGACAGCACGAAAGTCCTTATAAGGCACATGAGACGCTTAATGTGAATTAATTTAGACGCGCGATGTGACTCGTAAATCGAGGGCGCTATCACACTGCGGCTTCAATCTCGGCAATGGGAGCTTGTGTACAGTGGCACCCGCCTGGGTTGACCAGCTTATTCACAGTACGATACTGCGGATAAGAAGGGATGCCAGCTTATTCGCAGTACGATACTGCCGATAAGAAGGGGTTGACAGCTTATTCGCAGTACGATACTGCGAATAAAAAGGGGTTGCTAGCTTATCCGCAGTACGACAGTGCAACAGTTTAAAATGACTTTTTAATTTAACATTTATGTCCTCTTTTAAGGGAAGTCAACCCTTTTTGGCGCCACATTTATCAAGTATTGTAAATGCGTACATAAAGTCACTGTTCTTTTTAATGAAATGAGTCAAGAGTCAGAGCTGACTCTATTTTGGGTATCAAATGTCATTCAAATCGATTTTGGCACCCAAAAACCGTAGTAGTTGACAATGGTTGAGAGAGGGTAACTAACCTAATCAATTTTGGCGCCAAAAAGTTAGGGTTAATAGTTGAGAGGGGGTGGGTATACTACAAACAAGACCCCTTCTTAAATGTCATTAGAATTGATTTTGGTGCCAAAAGAGTTAGTGTCTCAGGTTTAGTTGGTCGGGGGGGGGGGGGGGGGGGGGGGGGGGGGGTAAACCCGACTAACAATACAACCTTTTAAATGTAAATTAATATTGATTTTTGTGCCAAAAGAGTTAGTGTTCAGGTTAGTAGTTGAGAAGGGGGTAAACTCAGCTAACAAGACCCCTCTTAAATGTCATTAGAATCGATGTTGGTGCCAAAAGAGTTACCGGGTCTCATAGCAATTGAGAGGGAGTAAACTACTAACCTAAAAAAAATAGGGTCTTGTTAGTAGTTGAGAGGGGGTAAACTCAGTTCCCAAAAAGTTGGTGAGGGAGGGCAACCAAACCAGTTTAATGTTGGCCTAAAATTAATATGGACAACAAATTGATTGTCAAAGCTTGTACGAAATATAAAACAACATGTTCCGGATTCTGGATAGAGTAAATATTTTAATCAACTGCAAAACAAACTTCTGGAATTACATTACATCAATACATAATATGTGAAAAAGTCTCCCTTTCACCATATAAACGAATGCAATTGTATCAGCATTTTACATGTCTATCAATTTCCAACATTTTTAAAACACTGTTTTAATCCAGTTTGCTGAGGTTTTTTTTAGTAGAAACAACAATAATGGAAATTTTTAATGTTCATCTCAGTTGAATTCTGAAGTAAATTAATTCAAATAAACTTTCATTTCTCTGAGGTGCCAGTGACCAAAGCATTGTATATTTGCACATTTTAATAACTAAGTGAAAGCTTGAGGGATGGACCAAACGACATCCGGGTATTTTCCGGGTATCTGATTTGTGATTGGCTGTAAACCGTACTGCGAATAGTAGACAAACTGTTATAATTCGCAGTATCGTACTGGGAATAGCCAGTTCGTAATAATAATAACATTTTCTTCAACAAGAATCCCCGCAAGAGTCGTGATACAGCGAACAGTATCCTCCAAATAGTACGGGAATTCTCATATTTAAAACACTTATCAATATTTTAGCGAAGCCATGTATGGAATCATGCCCAAAGAACAACAAGGTGAGTGGGCAAGGCTGACACTCGCCAATTATAGATGGGGTGTGTGTGTGGTGGGTAAGCTTCCTTCAGTTCAGGCTTCACTTTCTTTCAGTTTCACTCATGAGTCGGACCAGGAAAGGTGAGAAGCACTTTCCTGGACCTGGTCGGACAGACTTTATTTTATTTATGCAGGCATCAATTGAATCTTGAATTGAACCTACCCTCCTCAAGCCTTCACCTATTATATGGGTGACGAAATAACAATTTTGTGTCCTCTTTTAATAGTAAGAACGTGGAAAATTATATCACATAGCCAAATATTGTGTGGCATTTTGGTTCATTTTTATGTGACAAATCTTACAAGCGGGTATCAATCCACCCGCGGCTGAATGTTAAAAGTGCTTTAGACATTTGAGAAAGCTATATAATAGCATGCATACATTTCAATGTGACGTATAGGTGAGCCCGGAGTGACGTCACATGCCGTTGACCACAAACTACATGAATTCAAACAAATTCAGATTGCACCATCACCTAAAACGGCCAAAATGTAACCCTTTTTGTACTCCCGTGAAATGTTACCATCGAACAGAATATTTGACAAAGTGATTCCTCTACATACTCGTGTTATCATATTTACACATAATGCAAGTTTTCACATGTTTTTTACAGGTCAAAGTCTGAAAATCGAGTGAAACATTTTATGAATTTCGGAAATATTGCTCTTGTAAACAACGGTCGCTTACACAGCCTCACATGGTCACTAGGAACGTTCTTCTGTATGGTCGAGTAGAGCGTAGTAATTGATTTTGATGCTTTGTTGTCAACGGCAAATTGAAGGTCCGGGCTGACCTATAGTGTAATATAAATATTTTGATTGGTCATTACAATAAGTTGAGGACATCCTGCACGTATACGAGCATACACGCACATCATCACACTAACGTGGTATAGGGGCTTTGTACGTATGCCAGCGTTTGTGAACTCACAACTCATTCACGTTATACCTTTGCTGTAATCAACCTATATATTTACAAAGCTTAACATCTCTTCTTTGCAACCATACATACTTTTATCATAAATACTAACTTTGCACTACCGTTAATTTACACATCTTTGGCAGTTCTTTTCATACCACGGACTCAAAAATCGGTTGATTTCCCATTCATAACACCCGCTTCGATCAACTTCCGACAACCGAGAATTCCCCGTGCTAGATCATGGTGTATCTCCGTGCCAGTCCCCCATTCATAAAATCAACCTAATTTTATTTGTTACAACGACCATAAGGCACAATATCATCTACATTTGTAAAGGTCATCAACCAAATGTTTCCTTGACCCTTAGTCATTTCTAATATTCATGATGTTTCCTACATGATCGAAAGTAGTTTGGTCGAAAACCATGAACGCCTGGCTTGAATGCGGAAGTCCTATGCAAGTTAATTGAGGTCATGCACGAGTGTACAGGTCAGCGCATGATTTCTGTGTGGCCCTTTCACGGTACGCTAACTTTGAATGGTCGGTCTGTATTTGATATGCTAATGACGCTTGGTAGTGGCAATACGTCACACCTAATTAATAAATGTCCGAGTTGTGCACAAAGTTGTTGTAATGTGTGTCTTCCGGAACACTGAGGGGCTCTATATAAACAAGGCTCCGCTCTGGGCGATTACGCACGGCTGGGGTCCCCTGCACCTGCGGTTCGGATAGCAATGCACTCTCCTCGCTGTCTGAAACATTTATGCAATTAAATTTCACAATAAAAAGAATTGAAAAATCTTCAAAAATGGAAACTGGCGGGAGGGGATGCAAATATCGTTATTAGCTTTATTCCGTCAGATCTCACCACAGCAATAACTCAAATCCGGGCGATTTTTATAACATCAGTACGGGCCAAAGAAAAGTATTTTTAAAAAAGTCTCTGGGGCTCTTCATCAAAAAGCCTACAGAACACAGGAAATCTGATGATCGCAAACAGCCTCATGATATTTTGTGATTTATTTGACTCTGTGAGATCAAATTTAGTAATTTAGAGTAATACAATTCTAAATATTATTATTATTGTTATTTATGGCCCTACCCTAATTTTCAATGGCATGTTATGCCAATACAAAAAACAAAATCTGCCATAGGGAAAAGCTTCCTTCATCAAATGGGTTTTTAAAGAAACTTTGAACTGTGCTAGGTAAGGCGTTCCAGATATTTGGAGCTCCAGTCAAAAAAGCACTATCCCAACAAGAAAGTTTTGAAAAAGGTATACAGATGTGCCCATAGTCCATAGTGGGCATTTAAGGAGGATTATGGTTTGACTTGAGAAGACTAAAAGTAAAAGTGATGTATCCTGACCCCAGATCAATTAATGACTTAACTCCCTGAGAAACACCGACTGATTGGTCAGAAAGATGGATACATCATTTATTGCACCAATGAGAGACATTGTTAGAATAATTGTATCCCTAATAAAGATGGGAGTGAAACATTTTACAAGCTGCATTTGAATTGGCTATTCATATGAGCACATCTTGTAATAAATCATTCAGAACCACTGTAAGATAGACAGGTAGACCCCAGGGGGTTAAAACAATAAGCAACAGTCTGTACACTATTTTAACCAACCAGCATCCCGAATGTAACTCAGACTTGGTAAGAGTGGTGTGAGATATTTTCCTAATTAAAGTGACCAAGGGTGTCGCCGGCCGCTTTAGCTTTCTGAATACGCTGAAAGCTTGCAATCTGAGGAAGGTTTAAGTTGAACTGATTGTGAACAATTTGTTTAGTGGCGAAAGCTTGAAGTATTTTCTTGTACCGATTCTTCTTCTTCTATTCACAGCTCCTGAAATGCCCAAAAAGGTTGATGAAGAACCAACTAGTGTTGTATCTGGTCCACACCAACCTATAGGTGAAGGGCCTGTTGGAGCACCCCCTCCATATTCAACCATAATTGTACAGGTAGGTTATTATTAAAAGTTAAAACAATGTTTATTCAAACCTTATGAATATATATATACGCTATATGTGTGACCCAGTCCCAAACCCAAACTGTCCTTAACTGGTGCGCTCAAATAAGGGCAGGTCACTATTAAGGAGAAGTATATGTAATGCCATGTAAACATTAGTCATCTTCGCGTATAAAACGTATCAAGTTCGATTGTCAAAACAATTCTCTTAAAGGCATATTATGTGATCTTTTCCAGAGAGTGCCCTCTATTCATGATTTTTTTTTAGAAAGTAGATTTTCTTGCAGATTTTTCTTGTGATCATAAATCATACATTCCAAGTTACAGAGCGATACGATTCCTAATTACCTCAAAATCATGGTTTTAGAGTGAATTTAGAGTGAAAAATATAAACTGTCAAGATTCCGACAGTTTATTTTCACTCTAAAACCATGATTTTGAAGTAATTTTAATTACAGAATCGTATCGCCCTGTAACTTGGAATGTATGCATGATTTATAATCAGAAATGTAAATCTGCAAGAAAATCTGCTTTCTATTTTTTTTTCGATGTTGAGGGCATTCCCTGGAAAGATCACATAATATACCTTTAATGCCACGAATGCATGGCGGCAGTAGTTGCAGTAATGTGTGAGTGGTTCGCTTGCACGATTTTCGATCACACTGATCGATTTGTAATGGGTGAAGCATTGTCAATCAACTTGCCGTAAAGTGTAACTTTTTTAATGAATAATTTATAGTACAAGTAACCAACGTTCGTAATAGCGGTAATCCGTGCACCCGAAATTCTGTGGCGGATTATAACCGTTTTTTTCTTGCTGATTATCCGACCGATAACCAAGGTTTTGACACCAAGACAACTGAAACAATTGCAGATTACAACAAATTGGGGCAAAATAACCAAAATCTTCTGCGGGGTTTGGGTTATCCGCTGGGTAACCAGTTTATTTTTCTTATTTCTAACGCTGCAAATTATGTCAGTATCATTAAGGTTGTTCCTATGGCTAATTTTGTATTCTATATTTTGATAGAGCTTGCTGAGCTCCACAATAATCTGAAATTTGAGAATGATCGGAGGTACGGTTTTCTAGATATGACAATTTTATTGTCAAATATCCATTCAAGTAATTTTGAATTCTTTTGTTTTGTATTGTTTTTCGGCCAACAGAGGGCTATTTTCTTTTGTTTTATATTGTTTTTTTGACTCCCTAGGTAAAATTTCTATAAACTTTTAAGTTTTTGCTCTATTTTTTTTTATTGAAAACTCCATTAGATTCCCGCAGCACAGGAATTAAGGAGAGTTGTATAGCTAACAATTACACCAAGTGGCATTACATTTAGTAAAGTGCATGAACTTGAAAAAATTAATTAAGTGCGTTAATTAGCCTAATTATTTTTAAATTAGCCATAGGAACATCCTTAAATGACTATTTTAATTGAGCAACAACAAAAAAAAGCCAGTCCAGCCCGACATGAAAGGTCCGTTTGCCCCCGTTCATTTTTTTTTCGTCGCCATAACAATTTTGATTTTCCTTCTTATTTATTGTCAACAGAGCGATCAACAGATACTGTACCCCCCTGGTACTCAGATTGTGTATCGTATGCCACAACCATTGGATAACCCTCCAGATGATCACCTTATCTATGCTATTCTTGTCACAGTGTTTTGCTTCTGGCCAACAGGAATCATTGCAATCATCAAGTCATTGGATGTAAGTGTGTGTGTATTACATGTACGGTAAAAGTAGAAATTTTCGCGAGGTTTTTATTTTCGCTAATTTCGCGAATCAATCCTCATCCGCTAAAATATAAACTCGCGAACATTATTGACTTCCATTGAATTTTGTTCACAAATGTTGAAAATCACGAAAATAAAAAAATCGCGAAATGCCTGTTATGACCATTTTCGTGAAAATATCTTATCGCGAAAATATTGACTTTTACAGTACCTCAAAGTTTTAGTTTTTCAAGGTGGTAGGATGGATGTACTATTAATTATTTGACCCTTCACAATGATTCTAGGTTTTAAAATACACAGCAATACAAAAACACCTCCCACCCATCCCAACAACAAGCAAACCACAACACATCCCCCTCAAACAAACACTTACAACAAACAAAACACAACACACACCCCTCACATAAACACTAAAAACAAGCAAACAAATAACTTGAAGTTCAGAATTTTTTCAACCAGCCAGTTGGGCAGGTAACTCGCAAAAAATACCTGCCCAACAGAAATGATGAATTTCTGAGGTGATGAAAATGTGAAATTACTGTTGCATTTTGGTATATTGTATTCAGACTTCAGTTCTAGTTTGAAATATAAACTGATATGTTTTTTAAATCATATCGGTGTATACATAACATGTTGTCTAAAATCACCATGCATGTCACAGTGCAATTACAGTGTATCTGGTGACAGTGCTGCATGGTGTCACACCACTGAATAATCGCCCTAAACTTTACGTGCTTAAGAGATCAAATTAAAGTCTGATTTTCTCAGCTACCGAGCGACTGGTTTGTTCAAATCAGTTTCTTTGAAGATACTGATGTCTTCTTTCAAAAAACACATTTTTTTTTTTTTGGGGGGGGGGGGGGTTGACCTTCCCTTTTCCCCGCAATGGGACGTTGAATACTAGTCCACTCTCCAAATCACTGTCTGCTAGCTATATTCGGTGCATTTGTCCTAGAAGAGGTGAAATAGAAAAGTTGTGTCAAATCTGACTACATTTTGTATTACAGAAAACACCAGAGTTGTTTGATTAAATATTGAGTTTATAGTCTACAAATCACAAATAACAGTATTTAGATGGATAGCGCCTTTTCCAAATGGCTCAAAGCGCTGTAATTTTGCTGCTGGTGAATCATCAGAATCAGGTCGCATCAACTAGGGTGCTGCCAATTTCTAGCGCAAACCCTTTCTGTACATTTAAATTAATGATTAAAGGTTATTGGTTAAAAGAGGTCTATCTTGATTTAAAACACTGGCTAGTGCTGGGCGCTAGCACACATTTATTTGGTGGTGTGGTACCGTATCCCATGAAGGCTTCATATATCGCCCACAACTATTGTAGTGAGTCTATATACCGCAGTGAGGTGGTTATAAAGGCTAGGTATAAATCTATGTAATAAGAGGGAATCCCCTTCACTCATGCGTGCCCGTAACAAAAGGTTCCCGTTCCCGTAATAGCTGTGGTGTTGGTCTTTTAAAAATTCTGAACAGACTTTTAAGTACCCGCAAATATGACCAACACATGGATTGCCTCTATTCATGTAATGCGTTGCGATCATTCATTTTAGTCTCAAATCACTGGGAAAGAGCTCCAGTAGAATCTCTTTCACACAGCAGTCGTCTGCAGACAAGTTCCAAAATGTTTCAAAATTGTCAAAATTATTGAATTTCATCACCATATTTGGAATCACCATGAGATATGCATTAAATTAAGTGCAAACATGCCTAGTATTGGTTCAGTAATTCTTGAGATAAGACTTTGAAAGTTGGAAAATGTTTCTTAAATATCTGTTTTGTATATTGTAAAACTAATAAAATAGCCGTGTGGATAGTGTTAATATGTGACATGTGTTAATATGTGACATATACGCTTAGAACCACCCTTAAGGAGGCTGTGCATCTTCAGGTACAGCCTCCGTAAAACTGCCGTAACTTCTTCATTATTCATTTAATCTATATAAAAGTGCCCAAAAACAATTTTGGAGGTAAAAAATCACGTTTTTTTAGCACTTTTTGGTCTATAATTCAAAAAATAATAAAGATTTTCAAAAACAAAAAAAGGTTCCTAGGGAATTGTATGAGGAATATAATAAAACTAGTATGACAAAATTTGACACAATACATTTTTGAGTTATCTTTGCAGAACCTAAAATGGGTCAAAAAACGTGTTTTTTATATTTTTTTCCAAAATGGTCAATTTCATGATCATGGTTAGATTCATTGAACCCTTTCCTGCACAAAAATGTATACTTTTATATAGATTAAATGAATAATGAAGAATTTACGGCAGTTTTACGGAGGCTGTACCGAGGGTGCACAGCCCCCTTAAGGCGATAGAGAACAATGCGATTTATTCCGTCTTTTGTTCGTTAGGGCGAAATCTATTGTTTAAAATGACGTTAAGGCAAAATTCTTTTGAAAATAATTTTGCCTTAGGCCAAAAAAAAAAAAATATTATGTTGTCCTCGACCGCCCGCTCGTCATTTTACGGCCGCTCCGATTTATTTTTTTTCTTAAGATTTTTTGATTTTTTTTGATTTTTTTTCTTCAATTTTTTGTTTTTTTTCCAGTTTTTTTTTCCAGATTTTTTTCAGATTTTTTTTTAAACAGTTTAAATGGCATTTATATTAAATTAAGTGTTTATAACATATATGTGCGGCTCTTAGAGTGATTTTAACTTCTTGTTGGCTGAACTTTGAGCTTCTGCTGGTAAAAGAAAATTTAAATTTAAAAAAAAATCCGCCCGCCCGCCCCTCCTCTCTGAAAGCTGTGGAGGACAACATAACAATTTTTTTTTTGGCCTTAAGGGGGGAAAAAGGATGATTATTATGTTTATAATGTTATATCTTTGTTGACAGGTACAAAAAGCAGCCCAGATGGGTGACCCTATGGCAGCAGAACAAGCCTCTCGAACTTCACAACAGATGAGTCGCATCAGTCTTGGAATAGGAGTTCTCGTCTATATGCTGCTGGCGGTTGTCCTGGCGATTGAGTTTGTACTTATCTTTACACTCTAAAAAAAGCAATGCTGAATCTGAATCGTATCGGTGTAATAATTTAAAGAGATGTATGTACACATTATAATTGTAGAGCTGTCTCAAAAATTACTTCGGTTGAGAGAAGATAGGTGTACTTCTTCTCTTGTTACGAAAATCATCCAACTGTTTAATCAAATGAAAGTTGAGTTGAAGTAACAAAATCGAGGGAATTTAATTTCAAATCTTCTTGTGTAACACCAAATATTATTATCATGTACTCGAAATGAAAAGCCTAATAGTGAAATTCAATAATGTAACATTATTTGATGTGGACTTTTTGAAGTTTGAATGCCTTGATCAATTTGGTGTCATTATAAAAGCTTAGAAAATGCTCTAAGAGCACACATAATAATAATAATAATATGCAGTGCTTAATATAGCGCTACTCCAAAAGAAAATGATCATAGCGCTTTACAATTACATAAATAAAATACAAATACAAGGCAAATACATAATACACAATGCAACAAGAAATATATCAACAACATAATATGACAGCCTAGAAAATGCCAGTCTTGAGGCGACTTTTAAAGATTGTAGCAGTGGGAGATGAGCGGATAGCAAGAGGGATATTATTCCAGAGTGTTGGACCATGCACACTGAATGATCTGGCACCATACTTTCTGCTGCTCCTGGGGATATCAAGGCGGAGAGTATCCATCGATGATCGGAGCCCCTTCCTGGATGGAATGAATAAGGAGATGGAGTCAGAGAGGTAGATTGGTGCAAGATCATTCAGAGATTTGTAGATGTACAGAAGTGTCTTGAATATAATACGCTTGTCAATTGGAAGCCAGTGGAGAGTGGATAAAAGTTGAGATGAGGAATGTCTCCTGGGGACTCTGAAAATTATCCGGGCGGCTTTGTTCTGGAGCCGTTGCAATCGCAAGATGTCGGCTTTCTTGCATCCAAGGAGAGTGGAATTTGCATAATCTAATTTTGACAGAACAAGGGCACGCATGGTGGTACTGCAAGTATCTTTATCAATGAACCGCCGGATTCTAGAGATGTTCCAAAGATGGAAGTTTACAGATTTGCAAAGGGACGTTACATGAGACGACATGGTCATAGCAGAGTCAAACACAACACCTAAGTTCTTGATTTTTTCAGATGGTGTTACTTCAGTAGACCCAATCCATATTGTGGTACCAGATAGGCGAGACATTAATTGAGGTGGTGAAGCAATAAAAAACTCAGTTTTTGAATCATTGAGCTTGAGCTTGTTGTGTGTCATCCAGTTCCGGACCTCGGCAACACAGCTTGACAACTTAAAGATGGTACTCACAGCTTCACCTGGTATCTTAGGATCAAATGTGTGATATATTTGTATGTCGTCTGCATATATATGATACATGAAACCATGTCTACGGATGATGGTAGCAACATATTGGGCATACTTTGTAAAAGCCCGTGGACCAATAATAGACCCTTGGGGAACACCAAAATCAAGAGTGAATTCATCTGACATCTCACCACTGATACACACTTTAAATGAGCGACCAGTCATATAGGACTTAAACCATTGGAGTGCTGTGCCCTTGATACCAAAGTCGTGTTCAAACTGATGAAATAGTATTCCATGATCAATGGTATCAAAGGCAGCAGACAAATCCAACATGATCAAGAAGGCAGCGTGATTTTTATCCAGTGCACGGGTGATATCATCTTTAACTTTGAGCAGAGCGGTTTCAGTACTGTGTTCGTTCTTATAGGCAGACTGAAAGACTTCGTTTAGATCATTCCTTTTCATATGCTCATTGAACTGGGAGATCACAGCCTTCTCGATCACTTTGCCAATAAAACTGATATTAGATACTGGTCTATAATTCTGTAACTCATTCCAATCAAGAGAGGTCTTCTTAATGATTGGGGTGACAATGGCTTGTTTAAGACTATGAGGAAAGACACCATCAGAAAGAGAATTATTTACAATGTCCTTAATGTACGGTACAACAACATCAATGTTTTCTTTCACTAGCCATGTAGGCATACAGTCAAGAGGGCATGTTTTATTTGCACATCCCATGATTATGTCAGAGATATCCTTGTCACCGAGGTGTTTAAAGGTGACAAGTTCAGATTCAATCGTAAAATCCTCCCTCGTTTGAGCATTTGACACAGGATTGACAACAGTATTGTCAATATCATCTCTGATTTTCCTTATTTTGCCCGTGAAAAACACACCAAACTTATTACACAACCTGTCAGGTGTATCAAAGGTAGGCAAAATTCTACAGTTGTTATTCAACAGAACACCAAGTGTCTTAAAAGTGTCCTTAGGATTACAGTCACTAAGAATGGCCTTAAAGTACTCCTCTTTGGACTGTTTGATAAGTTTAACAACCTTGTGGTGCTGAATCATGTAAGCATCTCTATGGACTTGCAACTTGCGTTTTCTCCACTTTCGTTCAAGTCGGCGCTGTTCACGTTTTTCGCGTCTAATGTCCTTATTGTACCACCGGGGTCGTGGGTGGATTGTGCGAGTTCTGGTCGACTGAGGGGCATCTAGATCAAGAACTGTCTCAGAAACACAGGAGAAATGTTCCACAAGATCATTTACATCTTCCATAGTATCAGACACAGCAAGTTTGCTCTCCAGATCACTTTTAAAGGCAGATGGTGCCATGTTCTGATAATCACGTACGGTACATGTAGCCTTTTGAGGTGGGGGCTTACGTTGTTGAAGGACACACCTGACTATAAAATGGTCTGACCCATGATCCAGTCCAACATCACAAAGTCTAACTAAATCATCATCATCCGTGCGCGTCATGACCAGATCGAGAATATGTCCACTTTTGTGAGTAGCAGCGGTCACATGTTGCTGTAAGCCATACGAGGATATCATGGTGATAAACCGAGTTGCAGGCCATATATGGGGCTCATCAAAGTGAACATTAAAGTCTCCTAGAATGACAAGTTTGCCTGGGATCAAGGTTATTTCTGGCAAGAAATTTTCAAACTCTTCAAGAAAGCCAGCGGTTGTAAAGCCATTCTCTGTAGAAGGAGGGGGTCGATATATTATGATGTAGTGTACACCGTTATTGGGATCCAGAATGCTTGCATACTCAAAATAAGTTGTCTGAATGTTTAGAGGATGAAGTTTGAAGCCCAATTGCGATTTAAAGAGTACACCTATGCCACCATGTTTATCTGTTCCACGGGGGAAACTTAGGAAGGTGTATCCAGCAGGTTTCAATTCTCCTATGACAACAATTCTCCTATGACAACAGGGTCGTCAGTGGCTAGCCAAGTTTCAGTTATGAAATAATAATAAACTTAAACATAATAAAATGCAAAGTCCTCCCCCCCCCCCTTTTTTGATGTGCTGCATCACATAATACATAGAGTTTGTCATTTCATTTGGGGGCATAGGGGGAAAGCCTTCTGTCAGGAGGGGGAAATCCTGCATGTTTTGCGTTCTAACACCAAAAAATATCGAAAATTTGCGTTTTTGTTAAATAAAATTGAACTATAGGCCAGTTCTCAAGACCTACTTTTGAAAAAAAATCAGATCTAATAAGACTCTATATTTCGTCATAAAATCCACTCAGTTCAGTTCTGTAGCCCCCCTTTTTGAGACCCTGGGCGGCACACCCCTACCCCAGTTTAGTGCCCCCCCCCCCCCGGATTTCGTAGTTGACCGCCCCACCATGAGCAGGTTGGAAGAACAATTCTGAGTAGTCTCCTTTAACGTGAACAATGAAATGTGTTCAAAAGTTCCCATACATTATGTATGAATAATTATAAAGTAACTTATATTTATATTAACGGTACCATTCCAAATGGCTTAACTTCTATATTTCGCTCTGCATTGCATTGAGCACTCTGCGAGAAGATTGCTTCTTCACCAGTATTATATCAAATTATATATATTTATTGTTTATATTGTACATTTATATCTTTCTTTAATAGTTCAACCAAAACATAATGTACGCAAGTAAAAGTATTAGGCTATATTAAAAAAATCATTTGTCTCAAAGCTCCCGCACGTATAATTGATGCGCGTTAGAAAATAAATAAAAACTTTTTTTTTTTTTTTAAATTATTATTATTATTATTATTTTTATTTTTTTAAAAATCATAAAACGTCACAGATTTGTCAGATTTTCATTGATCACATCATTTTAAAGGTATATGACCCGATCACTTTTTTGGGGCTATGATTTTTTTTTCACATCAAGATATTTTGGTATCAGAAGAATCCCCATATTTTTCTCATTATGTCTGTAAAATATTAGGGCCAGAAATGTTTCATTTGGAAATTATAGGCTAAAATGTGGTGAATTACTGCCAAAGGTGGTTAACCACCAATCAGTCTGTGTACTACTCAATGGGCACATGTCTTTTGACCTTGCGCTTCTAAAAATAGAACCGTTGGAGTTATGCAACTCAAACTTTGGAATGCAACAATTTTAAGGATGACCTTTCATGTAAAATAGAAAACATCAAGTTGAAAATCGGGTCATCTACCTTATAAAATACAAAAGGTCACTTAAACAAGGATTTCAATATTTTATATTTAAAAAAATTAAAAAAAAATTAAAACCCCCTATTCCGCATTAGGTTTTGAAAAACTGAAGAGCTTTGAGACACAAGATTTTTTAAACTATTTTATTATCAGCAGCTGTTTATGTTCCAATTCTTACACGCTAATCTAGAACACACAGAGTGCATTGAAAGTGGCTAATCGCACTCCGCCTGCGCGCCGTACAGTTCGCGCACCACACGCATTGTTTTGATTCGTTCAGAATTGTGAATTTTGATTTGTATAGTGTCGTGTATGAATTAGGTCAATACATGCATATGTTGTTTCTCGAAAAAATTAGACAAATAAATGCACTCGCGCAAATGTTGATATGCTCACAATAGCACTCCTCTTGCGGGTCGTGCCATTATTCACAAACCAACATCAACGCACGTGCATTGATTTATCTAATTTTCTCGAAAACAAAACATACACATTTATTGACTTTAATAAGTCAATTATGGATGCTTAGGTGCATTGTACAGAACAAATATATATATTTCTTTATTTTATGAAGGTGCATATAATGTATTGTGTTTGTCCCATATACTGTAAAAGTGGAAATTTTCGCTCGACATTTATTTTTGCGCTAAAATCAGCAAGCGCGAAAAATAAAAATGTGTGAATACATCCATTTTGTATGTAGGACTATGTAAAGGAAGCTCAAAATTGCAAAATTAAAAACAAGCAAAATTGTTCAAAATTTCATTATGAATATTGGATATATAATTTCCAGTTTTCCCCACGATTGTTGAGCTTCCTTACAAAGACCTGCCTACATACAAAAGTAATATATTTGCGCATTTTTATTTTCCCATTTACTGATTATATCGCGAAAAGCATGAAAATAGATGTAGCGTGAAAATATCTGACCGTATCGTAGCTTCTACCTGTACGCTAAATTCTTGTTGTATATTCTTTTTCATTTCATGCCAGTAAAATTAATGCACTGTTGGTGAAATTATTATATTGAAAAGCAGAGCTGAGCCAGGGGTGTGTATTCTTCCATTATTCAGCCAAGGGGGGGGGGGGGGGGGGGGGGGGGGGGAGGCGGCGATAATTTATTTATTTATAGTTCAGGAGGGGACGGTTGTACTAGGGGAATATCATATGTGGCGTGTTCTATCGAAACCAGACACAATTGGGCAAGATATCAAAATTGAGTTAGTAATTGATTATTAAAGAAGAGATCTTCAGCTTTACAACGCTACTCTTTTTTTTTAGTTGGACTTCCCAAAGCGGAGTTAAATCATTTTCAAGTTCGTCTTTATGAAAACTCCAAACTGAGATATCATCCTTTAAAGATGTAGGCATACTTACAATGTACTTACAATGTACTTTAAAAAATAAAAATAAAATTAAAAAATGCATGATTTGATTTTTTAATCTGAAACTTTCACAATAATGTTATAAACACTCTGAAGATTAATTATTTACTTCCCAAAAAATCACCCCCAATTAGGTTTTGGGCTATTTCTCAGTTTGGATCTCTGCCCAATTCCGTCTGGTTTGGGTAGAACACGTCACATATATACAGTAACTGTTCAGTAACATTTTGGGAAGGATTTGGACAAAGCATGGTAGGGCGACAAAGCACGGTAGGGCGACAAAGCACGGTAGGGCGAGGGGAATCATTTTGATTTTGCGGAAGAATAGGCACTCCTGAGCTGAGCTGGTATGATGTAATCTCACTTTATTGACAGGTGTGTGATATAAAAAGATTCTGTAGTTTATTTTGATTTTAGTTCAGAAAATTTTGTATTTTTGCAAATTAACCCCCTGGGGTCTACCTGTCCATATTACAGTGGTTCTGATTGGTTTATTACAAGATGTACTCATATGAATAGCCAATTCAAATGCAGCTTGTAAAATGTTTCACTCTCATCTTTATCAGAGATACAATTATTCTAACAATGTCTCTCATTGGTGCAATAAATGATGTATCCATCTTTTTAACCAATCGGCTGGTAGTTCTCTGGGGAGCTCTGGGGGTTAATAAGCACTCTAAATACACACAAAAATACAAATGTGATTCTTGTTCAACAACAGCAAAAAAACCTACAAAGAAATAAACCAACAGCACTGCTTTGCAATAACATCGTACAGATGGATGAGTAGACCTAAATTGGAAATTAAATATGAATTTTCAATTAACAAGGTTTTTTTATTTTAAGCATTTTAATTAATTCTTACAATGATTAACAATCAAGACAACATAGGTTTCATGTTTGCCATATTTTTTGTTTCAGAGATACACATTGGTCCAACATTTAGCCATAAATAGTGTTTGTGCTTGAGACCTGTCGTAAAATAACAATTGGCAAGAAAATTAAATAAGGGAGACATCTTTTCATGATCATTAAAATGTTTAAATTATTTTTGTTAGACTATGAAAAATGAAAATTATATTTTGCTTTGACTCTTTGTTTATATAGTAACAGACTATTTGTTTGGTGGAATTTTCCCCTAAAAGAAAAAATCTTCAGAAAAATACAAAATGTGTGTTTGTGTGTGTATAATTCACGTTCCCAAAAGAGGTATTATAATGCATGCATCAATTGCCATCAACAATTCATTCAAAACTATCCCATACTGAAGATCTGAAATATTATAAAATAAAACAAATAACTTTCAAAAATAAATTCAACAATTTGTATGTGTCATTTTGTTAGGTGTCATTTTTTGAGCATTAGGTTTATCGTTTATTTAAAAGTACCATACGGCGACGAAAAAAGAAACCCTGTTTTATGGTTCTACGTGTTTTTTTTGTCCAAACATTTTGGGAAATGTGCTGCTTAGTCAGAAATTTGAGAGCGGGGGAGGAAGGGTTCTTCAAATAACAAATACAATTTTGGAGATTTGTGTGTGTGTGGGGGGGGGGGGGGGGGGGGGGTTCCAGATACATTATTTTAGAGGGGTGGGGTGGTGAAGTTTTGGAGTCTCCCTAAACCAGCGGGGGGGGGGGGGGGGGGGGGGGGGAATCAGTACGCTATTATTTATCATTTTTGGTTAATTTTTATGCAATAACATGTCACCAATTTCAAAAGAATTCTAAACAAAAGGTGCTTTTGGTTGTTTGTTTGTGTGGTGTGTGGTGTTGTTTTGTTTTTTTGGGGGGGGAGGAATTCAACAAAAAAATGGGCCGGTAGAACCCATAGAACAGGTTTTTTTGTTTGTGGTCGCGTAAAGGTGGTATATGTCGAAGGGATCAAACAGAAACTGACATAGCTTAGCCTCGGGTGACAAAAAAAGAAACCCTACGGGCAAATGGACCTCTCACGTAAACTTGGTCGGTCGGTAGTGCAATTTTTGTTTTGTTTTTTGATTACAACATTTCTGGCATGGGGGGGGGGGGGGGGGGGTGGGGGGGGGGGGATTTTACATTCAAGAAAAAAAAGGAAATGGAGGCTGGCCCCTGCCACATACTATACTCTGTTTGGCTTCCTCTGGACAGTGACGTAACTTAACAGGCGCAGCTTTTACGCACGCGTGTGTATCTTCCGCCTTTCAACGCTCGTGTGTGTACGCCAGCGCCGCGAGTAGGCACACGCGGTATGTGCTGCAATTAGTAGACTACGCGGTTACGTCACTGTCTCGTGATGGCCAAATAGACTATATGGATAATCTGGTGTACGTCATACATACGGAATCATTGGCAATTTCACATGATCAAAATTGGCACTTTGTAAGTTTAGTAATGTCACGATGATAGGACTGCCGTCCCTACCCCAGGCTGTTTATCCCCCATTCTTGCATTCAATGACCCCGGCATATCTTTTTGAAATTCCAAAGACTCCTATTTTCTAGATAAAATTTCTATTCACCAGACCTTCTTTTTTGGCAAATCAATGACCATGTTGGTCATTATACTCTGTCTTTGCCCATGCCCAAGGGTACCCATGGTCATATCCATTTAAATTATTATTTTTTATTGTCTCTCTCAAACTAAATTGAGGTTGTGGTGTATAATTCTGTACACCTTACAAAAAGCTGAGTGTCTTCAAAATCTCAATTTCCTGGTAAAAAGATGTTGAAATAGTTTCTTCCGGTATCAAGCACATCACAAAGATCAACTTAAGTTTGAAAATGTGTGTGAGTATTTTCTGGCCAATCGATATTATGGTATTTTGGTATTCAAATAGGGGAAGGTGGGGTAATGGCGGACGCGGGGTAATCGCGGACAGGGCTGTATCTAAAGGCAGGTGAAAGAAGGTGGTATTTTGCCACCCTATGATGTTAGGTGCCTCTCCATTGAAATCACACAAAACCTAAATGGGATGGTTGTCTCGCAAATACTCGCGAGAATTACAAAAATCACTTTTTGGGCAAGTTGATATTTTGGTGCATTACTTTCTCTTTGAAACTGGTATTTCTACATCAAGGAAAACAAAGTCTTATTTTTTTAAAATTTAATGTATGATACCTTCTGATAAAAAAGAAATGAATTCGGAGTCACAATGATGAGCATAATAATAAGAGAGGATGTGCCCATACATTGTACATGGATTGGGGTAATCCCGGACATGTACCGTTTCCATGGTAACCAATATGGGCGTGGTCAATTTAACATCATAAATCGGTAATAGTTGTTGACCATATAAATATGTGACATTGTTCTTTGATTTCTGCTACACTTTTAAAAATGGTATATTTTAACTCCCATTGAAATACTGTATTCCAATAAAAAGAGGGCTGCCATTGAAAAATACGGTCCGGGATTACCCCCAGAGTGTGGGGTAATGCCGGACGACGCCATTTTTTTTATTGCGTCGTAGCTTCGAATTTCAAAATGATGAGTTGATAAAAACTTGATAAAAGGTAGAACCATCACAGTGCTTTGTGTTTACATGATTTTTATTGTTATATGACATATTATATGTGTGTTATACCTCTCTGACAAAAGGTGTCCGCCATTACCCCACCTTCCCCTATAGAATGAACCATTGGGACCTTATACATTGCAGTTGCACCTACAATGTTTTTTTTATTATATCAAACTGTGACATAGTGCCAAGGGCGGAAGCACATGCCAAAAAGGCCCCCTAAGGCCCTTCACAGCTGATTCTTAGTTTCCACCATTGTCCAAATCTGAAAATGGCAACTTATTTAATTATTCAAATTATTAATTATATTTGCATCTTCCTTTTAAAATGACAGTTTAATAACAATTTTTTTTCTGACTTGGATCACCTCCAGGGTGAATAAACAAACGACATGGTTGTAGGCTATCACCTGAGTGACAGTCAAACAGGCAAACTATTTGTGGCATCAACCACAAACATAAAGAAAATAATAAATAATGAATAATTAAAAGTCACCTCATCCATTTTTCAAAACCTGCAACAGGAAACTAAGAATCAATTGTGAAGGGCCTATTATTAAACCATGGTGAGCAGGATGCTACACTTTTAGTCAGCACTGACAAATGATAAGGGTGCTGTTTGCAGGCCTATAGCAAAAAAAACCCACCAAATCTGATTACACAAAATGTATATTGGTGACAAATTGTGAAAAACTGTATTCAGAGGGTCCTTACTTGGATCCTTGAAATAGAGCCTTTTACAAGTGTTTCAATGGGTTAATTATTTCGTGGTGTGCTCCCTTGAGACAACTGTCTGGCAACACCTGAGCTATCATAATTCAAGATGGCAGCCCCCATGGTCGCAAATTTTATAGGTATTGTGAATGGATTTTTAGCTTCTGGTAGATACAGTGAAGCACTTGCAGTACTAAAAGGATTACGAAATGGCGCAGTGTAAGTTTACAAACCGTCAGGTCTATTTCTAATAAAACATTTTATTATAAAACAGACTTTATAATGACTTAAACGTAAAATAAAAATAGATAATCCCATATCCTGGAAGGTGGACAAATTATCCAGCCCTGGCAAATATGGCCGCTAAGTGGGCATATTTGCCAGTATTTACAGTTAATCCAAAAGTAGCGCTTCCACACAAAGAGTGGCATATTATTATACCTCATACATATTCATGAGATAATAATAGGCATATTTAAAAATACTGCAATTGAGCTGGTCAATTGAGCTGGCCACAGTGATAATAAATTGAGCTATTGAAGAAATTGAGCTATTTCCCGTGTGGTAATACATACTACATGGTTAGAGGGGAAATAGTGCAATCTATTTTCCCGAGGTACTGGCTACAGGCCTACCACCCCGAACCCGGAGGGTGAGGGGTGGTAGGCTTTATTTACACCTCACTGTGACTCTGGGGATGAGGTTGTAGGGAAGTAGCCAAAACTACCACACGGGAAATAGCTCAATTTCTTCAATAGCTCAATTTATTATCACTGTGGCCAGCTCAATTGACCAATGAAATTGCAGTATTTATGCCTATTATCTCATGAATATTTATGAGGTGTAATAATTTTGGCTACTTCCCTACAACCTCATCCCCAGAGTCACAGTGAGGTATAATAAAGCAAATACTACATGGTATGATCGGGGCAATAGGGCACACTATTTTCCCTCGGTACTGGCTACAGGCCTACCACCCCTCACCCTCAGGCTCCGGGTTCGGGGTGGTAGGCCTGTAGCCAGTACCTCGGGAAAATAGATTGCACTATTTCCCCTCTAACCATGTAGTATTTGTATATTATCCCCTTCATCTGTTCATATCATGATGATATATCAATTGTTTTAACTATATTTCGTGTCGCTTCTAAAAATTCTTGGTTGCGTTTTACCAGAAAAATTATGAAATTTCAGTCATTTTGTGGCAAGTAGACATTTTGCCAGTATTACAGTTATCCCAACCAGGCCTCAAAATAAGAAATGAAAAGGGCAGGCAAATTTGTCGACCCTTATTTTTAATTTTCCCTTCTGCATCAACTTTACCCCCAACAATATTACAAATTTATAGGCCTGATAATGGGAGTGGTCATAACAATGATCACGTTCGTTGAGCGGGGTGGGGGATACAAAATGATGATACATGATATTTTGGGACCGTGTACCAAAAGAAAGACCACCCCTACAAACCGCTAGGGGGCACGTACCACGTAGAACAGTCCTACTCTTTATAAATACTAACTAGGGATACATCGGCAGTCACAGCGAGGCCACAAGACATGCGCAATTGGACCAAATTGGCGACGGATCATATTACTACTACATGTATACTAGCGTGTGTAAAAATGACTTGAGAATAAAATAAAATGTGATATTCAAAACTGCTTGTTTCTGAAAGTTTCAAAAGGTTTCTTGCTGATTCAATGATTAACGTATTCAACACAGTCTAGATTTACTATCGCTAAATTCGCAGTTCTAAACTAAATTTCTAAATGTCATTTTTTAACCACATTCCATCATTCATATTGTCAAAGTATTCTCTACGCAATTCTGCAGTATTTATCGAAAAGCTGGGGGGAAAACGTACCCAAAAAGTAAAATAACTTTCGAAAAACTGCATCGATTTTCACGGAACTTTTTCCCACTACTCCGCCATTTTGTCTGTTTTCATTTAATGTGATGACGTCATCATCGGAAAACATCGACAGACGTTCGGCCTCTCAATTCATTCATAAATCTAAGTCTGTGAAAAGTTCGGGCAGCCTCACAAAACACTGACGTCATAATGAGCTGCGCAGTACTCCAAAACAGCCCAGCGGTCACGCTGGCTTGCTGCTGGTGTACTCATTAGCATAATTTATCCAGATTCTATCCCTTGTGCAGTGTTCTACGTGGGGGGAGCTCACTACTAGCGGGGCCCGCATGAAGCGCGGGTTCACGCTAGTTTCTATAGCTTGTTGCAATAATTTTCAATTCTGTGTATATTTGTTTTAACTTCTAGATATGGGGTCAAGATTAGAGCACCACATGCATTGGTAATGACATTCCTTTTTGGGAGAGGAAGGTAAGACTTTAAAAAGATATTGATTATTTTGTAATGATTAATTGTTTTGATTGATATATTGATTGGTAAATCTTGCTCGATTGAATTGATTGATTAGTCAATCAGTATCATCATGACATTGGGTTCAAAGGTCAGGAATAGGTCAGTAGGGGTCATGGAACTATACACAGGGTAACATTTAAGACATGCTTCGATATTGATTGGACTTGTTGAATTTAAGGTCTTTTGAAGAGACAAGAAGAAAAGTAAATTATGATCTTGGGGTCAAGGTTCAGGAAGGGGTCACTATTGGTCCATGACCTATGCAGGGTCGGGGTAAAATTTAAGACATGCTCCTATTTTGGTCGAACTTGTTGCATCTCCTGTCTTTTGATGAGACAAGAAGACCTATAATGCATGACAAAAAAAAACCCAAGGTGTACTGGTCTTTGACCAGAGTGATATCTAGTTTCATTTAAATTTTGATTTGTTTTCCTGGAATAAAAGATGTTTTCAAAAAGGTATATTAAATTTAGGAAACCCCGTGTCGACGACATTTTTCCAATATTTTTCAGACCGTTCTGTTTTGTGTGGAATGTCCTTAGGTTTTTAGCTCAGCCTACTACAGTAGGATGAGGCTCTTTTTATCACGTTCGAAAGGTCAGTGATAGCATGGTGAATGGCAACAGTTTCTAACGCTAGGAAGTAAAAATGGCCCAGAAAATGGCAATTAAGACAAAACAGATAAAACAATTAAAAAAGTGACTCCGCATATCTTCTAGATATGTTACGATACAACATATGAGATGCATTTCCTGACGTTTTTCACTTGCGTTAAAATGTTATTAAAGGTTTAACCAAAAAACTAGGGTGTCTAGAAACTCGTCCAGATCAAGCAAGCACCTGCAAGGCATCATTTATCACTATCATTATTCAAAGAAGATTTCTTGATGTACCCCATAAGGCCGTCGGTAATGAATTCATAGTTTCCTGTTGCCGCGCGCGTCAATTTACCCTGCCGCGTCAACGTTTTCATTATTCATTATTCCTGTGTCAATCAGATTTGACGTCGTATTTAGTTTACAATCGCAAACCCGGAAGTATTGTATGAAAGCATCATCAATCTCCGAGAAATTCCGCACGGCTATTCGACAACGCTAAATTGATAGTAAAATATTGAGGGCGTTATATTTTAAGGCTATCTGATTTTGATTGGCCACCAGTGGTACCATGGTTCGCCTTTACCCGCCCAATACAGCTATTGGCAGCTAGGAAATAAGGACCACAGGACCAGGGGCCACTTTTAGAAAAAAACGGCCCCTGGTTCACTGGCTTGTCATGAACCAGGGGCCGTTTTGGTGGAACCAGGGGCTGTTTTTAAAAAAGGTGTGGCCGTTCATGATGAGTTTATCCCAAGAAATTTCTCTTACGTGACTGTGGGCGTATAAACAGGACCCGTATCCATCCCGCTCTCCGTGAACACACTGAGAGTAGAGCGCAGCAGACCCGCTATAACCTGCATAGTGCATACAACCAAGTCCAGCGGCGATTTTAAGCGGAGTTGCATCTCGAAAGTGCGACAAATTTTTGAAGATTTGCAATGCTATTGCACAAATATGTCGCAAATACTGACGCAAACATATTCCCCACTTGATATTTGCTCACGTACCATCAAAGTCAAACCAACAAATATAGAGTTTCATCTTCAAATAACTAGAAAAAGTGTGATAAATCTAGATGTATCGGAAAGTTAATATTTCGTTTTCGTCTGAGTCAAAATCCCCATTGCTTTACATGTAATTGCGCAGAATTTTTTCCGTCGGTTTAAAATTGGTTCAAAATGGCGGATTTCTGCGCAGGTTGGAGAATTTTATAATCATGACGTAATTGACGTCACATTTGATGCTAGTCTTGTTTCCATGTCGCTGAGTGTTACGAAAAAGCGCCAACAAAATGACTTGGAATAAAACTAGTGGTGCACCACGGACACGAGGAATCATAACAAAATGGCGCGCGATCGTAAGAAGATGTAAACAAACAATTATGAATTCCTTCGTGTCAAACCAGGTCTGACAACGGGCGCCAAAATAGTGAAATTATAGGCGCCTGTACTCTTCATTTTTTGCCAATACGGGCGCCTTTTGCCGTCCGACGGGCGCTGAACGGCGCCTGTCGCCCGCTTATTTCCTGGTTGCGGGCCCGCCGCCGCCTATTGACTTGGCAATTTTGGGCTACTTTTAGCATACGCCGTGGGCCAGAGCAATTTTTTCACCCATAGTCCATGATTTGTATTTGTCTATTGCAGCAGATAATTCATCAATGGTCTGGGTGACCCCTCTTTAATATACTATGCAAAATAAAAGGTACTTGATGAAATAGTCGCTTATCGTAAGTTGAATTACGGCAAATCTTAATGTAATGCTAAATAATGAATAATGCTAAATAATGAATAATGAATAGCGACCTCGTCAGGTTTTCAAAACCTCCAACAGGAAACTTTGAATTCATTACCGATAGCCTGATGCTTAGCGCCCCTACAGTATTAGCAGGGCTTAATATCACCAGAACAAACAGTGTCACACATGTGTTAAAGTAATTAACAACTGAAGGTCATCTGGTCATGTGATGAAAGTGAAGCATCCTGGGGTGCATCAAGAAATTGTTGATCATTATTTGAGCTTGTGTCAAATTCAAAACAAACAGGAGTTCCTTTAGGCCAAGAATACTTTTTTGTTTGTTTGTCCACATCCGACCGACCGTGTACCTTGGTGCCGACCATATTATTTTCTATTATTTTTTTAAAATAACTTTTTTTTGAGCAATTTAAATGGCCAAAAGGACCGTCTTATTCCTAATTTCGTACGCTGTAAGCTGATTTCAACATAATATAAAACATTTCTTTTGTTAGTTCGGGAAAAAATAGGTTTAGTAATACTTTCACGTATATATATCTAACAGAACATCACCACTATGTTATTTCACTTTTTGCAAATTTTCTATCATAATAAATGGCGGCGACCGACAACGACAAAGCTTAGAAAATGTTCAGGTCTACAATTGGATGAAATTAGGTTTCAATTGCACATTTGTAATTATGTTAATGAGCTAATTTGCATATTTTGCTATATTAATAGTTTTAGCTCTAACTCTTGTATACAATGACAGATAAACTTCCAAGTAAGCTAGGATGGTTAAACATGGTCAGCTCTAACGCTGGTCCAAATTAGCTCTCATTTTCATTTGTGTAAATATGATAATTAGCTAATTTGCATATTTTGGCTCAATACTTGAATTGGCTGTAACTCCTTAATGAAAGGACTATCTCAATTAAATATAACTCTTCAATGAATAGATTGACTAAACCTCTACAAAACTAGGATGGTTATATATACATGACTAGATCTATCATTGATCAATGTTAGGGCTGATTGGTGTGGTTGTAATTATGCTAATGAGCTCATTTGCATATTTTAATAAATTCTTTGATTTGGCTCTGAATCTTGAAAACGTAGAGTGATAAACTTCCAAGTAGGCTAGTATGGTAGGACATGATCAGCTCCACCAATGGTCCAAGCTAGATCTCATTTTCATTTGTGTTAATATGATAATTAGCTCATTTGCATATTTTGGCTCAATACTTGAATTGGCTGTAACTCTTAAATGAAAGGACTATCTCAATTAAATATAACTCTTCAATGAATAAACTGACTTAACCTCTACAAAACCAGGATGGTTATACATGACTAGATCTATCATTGGTCAATGTAAGGGCTGATTCGTATGGTTGTAATTATGCTAATGAGCTCATTTGCATATTTTGGTCAAATCTTTGATTTGGCTCTTAATCTTGAAAACAAAGAGTGATAAACTTTCAAGTAGGCTAGTATGGTAGGACATGATCAGCTCCACCAATGGTCCAAGCTAGATCTCATTTACATTTGTGTTAATATGATAATTAGCTCATTTGCATATTTTGGCTCAATACTTGAAGTGGCTGTAACTCGATAATGCAAGGACTATCTCAATTAACTGTAACTCTTCAATGAATACAATGATTTAACCTCTCATTATGTAGTATTCATGGATACCCATGTGCCACATATGTGGTGCACCATGGTAACGGTATAAACATAAGTGTTGAAGTAGATAAGATAGAGAAACTGATTGAAACTCGGCTCAATGCGGCATTTAAAATTCGTAGCTTAGTATCAGAGGTATGGAAATGTCAAGGAAAAAAGTGTACGGTGTTATTTTGACAAAATACAGTTTTGTATGGGAAAATACAGCTTTTGGGATTTAAAATACAGTTTTGTGAGTTTAGAAGTTGGCAGGTCTGCTATATCTTGCCTCACGTCCCGTACTATTAGTTATCCCCTGCATGTTCACACAATACGGAAAAATACCTATGGTTTGGCATGTCATATCACATGAGGCCGCATGCCGAATGTGATATGGCCCAAAACATGTCTGGTTAGGTTATATGCAGACCATTCATTTTATGGCGTGGGTTAGACCTTTTTGCGGTATATTTCGGCCTCAGAATGTAACAGAAATCGACTCGGTTGCATTTAAATCATCCACCATTTTATTCGTATTTTAAGCAACTCTTCCACAGACGCAAAGCAATCGCTTTACACGTAATATCATTTCGCACCATCTGGTAACGCAGTTAATCGACGATATGGGAATATATCGTGTGGTTTGACTTGTTGTTTACACGATATGGATCAGATTTCATACGTGTTAACCAATGAGATTGAAGTATGTACACTTTAATACTAAACGATAAAGAATAAATCGTGTATAGCTACAACATATTTTAATTGGTTTGAGCATGCGCACTTGAGTTACGGGACGTGTAGCAAGACATTGCCCCCTTAACTATCCTTGGGGATCGGCAGAATTAAAAAGTGCACATTAAGTTGAAATATCCATTGAAAGTTCTGAGTAAAATGCTGAAAAGTTGCAGAATTCGCCAGTGTAGGTAGGCATAATTTAATTTACCAAGCCAGTCATGCCAGTGGGTACTGGATATAACAGACTATAAAATCTAGAGGCAATGTAAAAGCTCATCAGAGTCCTAAAATGATGTATTTGAGGTTTATTTACATTGTTTTTTGTGTCTAATTATTTATTTAAACATTCATATGTCAAAGGTCACCTATTAAGGTCACCTTTTATGGTCAAATGTCATCTGAGGTCAAGTTGTAAAATAAGCGGTAAACTGTTCAAGTGTGAATGACATTGGATCCAAAACTTTATAATGATAAAATTGGGTGATTTACTGAGTTTTAAAAATATTTTTAAAGAAAACACCTCATAGCTCAACCAATACATTATGGACCTAATCTATCCAATACATGAAATTGACAGCTTGTCACTAATGGACAGGGATAGCGCTGGATCAAAAATGTAATAGGTCTCATGACTTTTTTCAGGACCCTGTAGGACTTCAAAAAAACAAATTTAAGGGGTCCCCAACAAAATTGAGGGGTCCTGAAGTTTGGGTATTTGAAAATTTTACATTTTTACGGACAGTTTTAATGAATTTATATTGTGAGCAAAGGATGGATATGTAATTTACAGAATTTCTTAAGGTTTCCATTTCCATACATCGTCAAATTTAAGGGGTCCCTTCAATTTTGATCGGGACCCGCAGTCTTTTCAATTAGAGATCTGACGCGTCACTACAAGAAAGTGAGAGGTCTAGGACGCGCAGACGTGTCAGAATGCGACCCCTGCTAATGGATACATGAAATTTATAGCTTGTCGCTAGCTGAGCTTCTGCATCATTGATGCTCTCGTTGATAGATATCAGGGTATAAGCTATACCTCGGTAAGCTTGATAACAGGGCACAACTAGAGGGGGTGTCAGGGGGACCCCCTTCCAGAAGGCTTTCCCTCCCCCTCAATGAAATGACGAACTTTATGTACAACCAAAAATAGTTCTGCCACCCCGATCACAGGCCTGTCCCCACTCATGCCCCCCTCCAAATAAAATAAATAAAAAGTTAAATTAAATTAAAGACCCTAATTATGCCACTGCTTGATAAGCAGCAGAATACCATGATCTTGAAATGCTCTTTGTGAATTCATTGTTGCAACAAAATGATTAGCGCCATAGCATTAGATAAGTCTTTCTAGTATAACCATATCTTTGAATGTTTAAAATTCCTAAATCCATTTCAGTTTGGTGGAGAAATTACGCAGCATATTGAGAGCAACCTGGACCCACTCCAGTAACCTTGCTTCATTTGTGTTCGTATACAAGGCTATGTTAGCCCTGATGAGAGTGCTTGAGGGTAAAAGTAATCACATACATCCAGCTATTGCAGGATTTGTAGGCGGATATCTCATATGGGGAGACAATAACAAAGTCAATAGTCAGGTAAGAACACTATCAAAATGTGCTGCTACTGTAAACGTGGAAATTTTTAGCGCTCCAAGCAGCTACCGCGTAAATAAAAAACGCTGAAATATATTTATTTTGTGTATAAGTCTATGCAGAGCGATGTTATTACCTATGTAACACCTCCCTGGTCTAATGTATGTAAAGGACTTTCAAATAGTGAATTTAAAAAAACAAGCAAAATGGCTGAGAATCAGAAATCGTGAAAAATTAATCGTGGAAATTGACCACTTTTATAGTATGTTGTTACAATTTCAATATGGTACTGATGTGTACAAATAGATGTTATCATCTTCAGATAGCCAGTTTCATGATTTTTATTGCCATTTATGCCAGTCATCCACTGCTTTATTAAAATGCCAAATGATTTGCAAAGTGTTTCAGATTTATTATATCTGAGACTGTGGCATGTCCAGGATTTCTCGGGTGGGGTGGGGGGAAGGGGGCAGGACTTTTATCCCTCCGAATGACTTCACATCATTTTGCCCGATAATCTGTTCCTTTACGAGCGCACATTGTTTTGTCCTTTACATGAATTTGGCTATAATTAAAAGGTACATTTTGGTTTTTAACAGGCTTTAAATTGATATTCCTGAACATTTGCTATTTGTATACTAATTTAGTTTCGATTCCCCCAAAATGATGTCTTGAAATTGGATAGAACCACCTAAAACCCCGAATGATAGTTGGGGGGGGGGGGGGGCAGTCCCACCTAGCCCCTTTGGAAACACCACTGATCTGAGATATTGACAAATATTCTACAATATTCTCCATCCATTTCAGATCAACATGTACCTCTTATCCCGTATCATATTTGGTTTTGTACGACTTGCAGTGAAGAAAAACCTCATCTCCGAGCCAAAGAAGGACCCATTCCCATTCTATGCAGCCGTTGTGTGGGCCATTGTAATGTGGCAGTTTGAAATCTTTCAAGATGTGTTACAACCGTCCCTTCAAGCATCGATGACCTACCTCTATCATGACTCAAATGTATGGCACAATCTAAAAGACTTTTTGATATACAACAAATAAGTGGATGTGATAAGATGTATCTTTTGTAATTAATTTTATAATTTTAGATAACAGTCGCTTAGGGAGTGTTCAAATACTATAATAGTGGGGGGCAAAAACAGTTTGAAGTTGCCGAAAACGAAAAGGGTGGACCAATTGCAACAAGTTTTTGGACCTTTTTAGTGTTAAAATTTTCAAGTTTTTCACTTTGTTAAGGTGGGGGGGGGGGGGGGTGTCAAAAAAGTGTTCCAGTTTGTAAAGGGGGGTGGGGGTCAAAAAGGTTAAGACACCGAAAAATGCAAGTTGCCCAGCCCAGCCACCAAAGTATTTCATAACACTCCCTTATACACTTGATATTTTATATGAATGCAATCAAATCATCATAATTTTATATAACAAATTGGTGAAGATTTTGAATTTTGGAAGTACCGTTTTACTTGTATTGAATCGAGGAGTGAAATCATTCCCCGATTGCAGAATAAGTAAACATGGGTGCGTACTCGTGGCTCTGGCACATACATGACATGTAGAAAGAGGGAGGATATAGACAGGTGTGTAAATATTGCACTAGTGTTGTCACTGTCCAGAGGAAGATAATAGAGTATTATAATAGATGCAATGTTTTAGACTAATAAAATAATTATAATAAACAGAGGTGGCGGAAGCACCAACATTTAAGGAAGGACAGAGATAATTAAGTACCCACAAGTATTTAAAGGCATATAATGTGATCTATTCCAGGGGGCGCCCTCTATTCAATTTTTTTTTAGAAAGTAGATTTTCTTGCAGATTTACATTTCTGATCATAAAGCATGAACATATTCCGAGTTACAGAGCGATACAATTCCTAGTAACTTCAAAATCAGGGTTTAAAGTGTGAAAATAAACTGTCAGGTCTGCGCGACAACTTATTTTTCACTCAAAATTTACTCTAAAACCATGATTTTGAAGTAATTAGGAATCGTGTCGCTCTGTAACTCAGAATATATTTATGATTTATGATCAGAAATATAAATCTGCAAGAAAATCTAATTTCTAAAAAAAGAAAAGAATAGAGGGCACCCTGGAAAAGATCACATAATATCCCTTTATTACACATTTTCTATGGGACTGGGCAAATGTTACAGGGAATGCAGACATCACCGCCACCTATGGGTCAATAAAGTTATGTTTTTCCTAGAGTTGTAATGAGTCATCATTTATTTAGAGACAACTCACTGTCATTTTTATGGTAAAAATAAAAGCAATGTCTCGACCCTATTTCTTGGTGACTCATCCACAACGCTGGTATTAATGCACAACTTCTAGACCTATATATAGTATATCAGTTTATATGATAACGCAAAAAAGGAGGTATGTCTCACATTAATGGTAAAATACCTATGCAATATGCGCTTTTATTTCATTTTGTTTTTTAGAATGCTAAATGCGGAAATTCTTTTTTCATTGTGTTTTTGGCCCACTTTTTCCCCTTTCGGAGCCAACTAATAAACAACCACCTAAAATTAGGCTCCTCGCGTAGGGTTATGTGGCACATCTTAGCGCGCGGGGTATGCGAGACAGACCCTTTTTTTCTTGGCCTTAAATATCTTTAAGTAGATAGTGCATGTATTATGAAAAGAAGCCAGTATCAATGTATTATAAATTTCCTTTACAAGGGAAAGCCCAGACTCGAGGAAAATTCCATTTTCGAGGGTAAAATGAAAGTAATAAAATAAAGGGTCCTGCAAGTTAAAATGATATTTAGATGGCCATGCTTCCAGTACAAGGAGATTTCTCAGCAAAGCAGATTTGCCTAAACCCATAGGTTGGCACGCATAAAACTAGTTAAACCCAGTCTAAATGAAGAGTAGTCCTCCTTCTAGAAGGACCATTTTAGTGTTTAATCACCCTTTATACTCCCTGATTAAGTCAAAAAGTAAAATTGGAGTCGCCTATTTAGGCTACTATAACACAAATGTATATTGCCCCATATAAGGTTCATTAATATTGTAGATTGAGCTCAACAAATCATAAAACGATCTTTTCTGGGAGGACTATTCTTCATTTAGACCAGGTTTAAAGTTAAACCAGGTTTAAAGTTAGACCAGGTTTAAAGTTAGACCAGGTTTAAAGTTAGACCAGGTTTAAAGTTAGACCAGGTTTAAAGTTAGACCAGGTTTAAAGTTAGACCAGGTTTAAAGTTAGACCAGGTTTAAAGTTAGACCAGGTTTAACGTTAGACCAGGTCCCGGGGGGGGCCAGTCAAACATAATGTTGTACACATGCGTGACCAAAAAACGCGTAAAAAGGGGTGTTTTTTCAGTGTTGGACGCGTGACGCGCGTGACGCGTGAAGGGTATCAAAAACGCTGATTTTCAAGAAAAAGGGTGGCTTAAAATACAGGTCGAACGTGTTTAGGGTAACTTATTTTGTTCCCCGTTAAATAGACAAAACTTGTTTAGGGGTCATATTCTGGCAAGAACTTGCTTGCAGGTAAAACTTGTTTAGGGGGTGTCTGGACAAAATTTGGTCACGCATGTGTACACCCTTATGTTTGACTGGCCCCCCCCCCCCCCCCCCCCCGGGACCAGGTTAAGTTGTTTTGCGCAGGCCGACCTTATTAGCGACTGCTGATACCGTAGATATTCGATATCTAGACAACTTTCTGCCAACTTTGAAACTCTGAAAGAGATGGCGCCCTCTCGCGATTAAAGCCGGCTTTTAAAAAGATCATTCTAACAAAATAATTTCGGCGGTGCTGAAAATGACGTACGTAGGCCTAATGTTCGTAGTATATAGTCAGTTCAGTCAGTCATTAGCGCGATCACTAACTAGAGAGATAAGCTCTTTCTGTTATGAAGATCCCGTAGATTCTCCTAGTTAATTATGTTGCATTATTAGATGCTCGATCATTCGGTGATCGAAATTTGTAAGTGTGTTAACGTTAATGAATTATGATCGAAATTATAGAACCCAGAACGCTTGACCTAAAAGTTGTCTACCTCTATAGTCCATCTTACTGTATATGGGGCAAGAGTTCCAACAGTTCTGACGATATACATTTGATTGTTAGTTTTCAGTGTGTGTGTTATCACGTTATGTATATTTCAAATAAAATATACGCCCCCCCCCCCCCCCCCAAAAAAAAATCCTAAAATTACTGATTTTTTTGGTCGAATAACTTGATAGACTACCACTAGTTCATTATTCATTGAACACGACGGTTGCTTCAATGAGTAGTATGGCCGAGCGGTTTAGGCTTTAGACTATAAATCTATTGGATTCTCCCCGCGTCGGTTCGAATCCTTCTGAATACCTTTTGTTACAAAAAGCGATTTAGTCTCTGTGTATTGGGAAATGAAATGATGTATATTTTTACTCCACACATTTTCATTCATGGATGTAATTGCCTACCTCCAGACACACACCAGAGTATCTTAAATGCATTATTACCAAGATTTTTCACATCTTAATGTCGGGAACCCTATAACCTTCAAAAACTTTACATTCCAATAAATGTGTTAATGCAAGATTTTTATTCAAATATGTTTTCTATTTATATTAGACCTACTCCTTTATTTTCATATCAGTTTGAAATATTAAGGTGCTACACTTAAATAAATCACGCGGCAGGCGTCTACAGACGACATTCCAAAATTTCACAGAATATTTCAAAAATTGAAACAAGTATACATGCCTAGTATTTTTTTCATTTATCCTTTGGATTAATTGGACCAGAGAGTTGTTATAGACCTTGCAAGCTGTTTATATACAATAAAAGCAACAACCGCATGGAAAGTGTTTAGAGCCCATTTACAACCCAAATAGTTCCTATTTTACACGGGGTGTTTATTTTTGTTGTGACACAATCAGTTGCATAGATGTAGGCCCTAATCGTTTCGTTGTCATTATCAATCGTCTTCTAAAAATGACATTAAAGATCGATAATTGCTCAGCAGCAAAATGATCGAATGACAAGCTCAACATTCTTCAATAGGTATTTAAGTGATGTGCAACCAAGCGTGAATCAGTATTCAGCGTGCCATGTAATAAATAATATTGAATTCATTGGTGTCCACTGGAATGAATAAAAGTCAGGAAACTATAAACAGTTTGGGGAAATAAAAAATAACATGAAGACTACCATTAAATATACACAGTCTCGAACCCGGGTCCTCTCGCTTCTATGGCCGGAGTTTACCCACTAGACCACACGGAGACTGTGTTCAAGTGAGCACCACAAGACGAGCCCTAATGTATTAGCAGTCGTGTCAGCAGTTGCCACAGTTTAGTGAATCTATGGTCTATTGTAGACGACACAATTTTATTTTCACGTGAAATGAGGATGTCGTCGTGCAATTCATATGACAAAATATCAGCCTTAGGCGTAAAAAAATTGCCTTTAGAAAGTCATCCCACCGCACTTGTCCCCCCCCCCCCCCCCCCCCTAAAAAAAACCCCAAAAAAACACCACTAGTTCATTATTTAGTGCACACGATAGACGCTTCAATGAGTAGCATGGCCGAGTGGTTTAGGACTATGGACTAGAAATCTGCTGAATTCTCCCCGCCTCGGTTCGAGTCCTGCAGAATACCTTTCGTTAAAAAGCGATTTAGTCTCTGTGTGTTGGAAAAGGGGGCATATTTTTACCTTGCGCATTTTAATTCATCTATAATCGTCTACCTCCAGAGTATCTTACTGTATTCTGTCCAGGATGCTTCACATAATGATATTTTCCCTTGTTGGGAGCATATTAATCATGTTAAAGACGGTAATAATGTAATTGCACTGGTTTATCTGATGGGCGTCGTTTTGTGTGTGACCTATAATACAAATTAACATAATTTCGATCGAGTTTATTAGCTTATGAACATTGGTAAAATTCGATGTTACGATCGCATTGAAAATGCATCTTTGTTGACTCAAAACAATCATGTTTATTTGATTAAAACAGAAATTGCATCCTGGATAAATATGACTTTCCCTTCAAATGAACCTAAGTTGATCAAAATTGATAATCGTGGCGCAGGCCAACCAAAAGACGTAATTTTCCCCGGTTAATTTTCACGTTTGGTGTCTGACTGCCAAGCATCATTGATATAAAACGCATGCAACAAATTAGTGTGAAACATTGTTCATCATTTTTTAACCTTATTACATTAAAATATTCATAGTGTTCCTCATTAATTAATTAATTAATTTGTTTATTTATTTATAAGATTTTGCTAACATAATTGTCATTTTTTATATCATCTGATTCCGAGCGCACAATGAGAATTAAACAATATTTGTAACTTTTCTAAAATAACAATTAATAGGTCTCTTGCATAATTCGCATTCAAACCATAAACTTATACATGTACATTCGATTTATTCCCAACTGCTAGTCTAATCTGATGACCGTGTTTCCTATCACGCTACACCAAGGAGTACATGTATGTACATGTATAATGGCTACACGCTTTGGATTCAACGATTGAAATGAATAACATCCCAGAGGAACTATTTACCGTTCCAAAAGATGTGTTACGTAATAACTTCTCTGGTTATTGAATAGAGAATATTGGAGATATACTTAATGCGTCCCCGTAACAAAGGGTTTCCCGCTTTCGCTGTTCAGATCAATTCAATGCACGACCTTCAAAGAATGACCTATTATACATATGGCGGGTTATTTTATTTTGAATCGAGTATCTCTCAACATGTGTAATTGGCACTGTGAGAAAAATCAAGCTCAATTTACCGCGCTGGTGGGGGAGGGGGGTGGGGTGCTTGTCACAATCCCCTCACACATCCCTCTCAAGTTAGTTGTTGTGACTTGTTGAATTCTCAAAAGTTGCCAGCCTGGTATAGTCACTTTTATTTTGCCCAACCCCCACCCCACCCCAACTCATTATGAAAAACCTAGCTACGCCACTCGAATAAAAATCAATCATAGGCCTACATGTACATGTATAACGATATTTTTTTCTTCTAACAAATATTAACTGGTGACAAAATAAAGTAAATTGATAATTTTGGGATATTTTCTCTATAGTCAGTGTTTTTAAAATAATTTTGAATTTAGCTGCTTAATATATCCTTAAAAATAACGAATAGTAACAAATACTATTAATTTGTGAAAAGAAAAGATACACTGGTTAAGTCGAATATGACCTGCCAGAGTCTAGACCTCGCCCCTCGATTTTCCGTATTGTACGTCTGCGGTTTTACCCCGTTACCAGACACTCACACTCGTATATATGTAGTCATTGGATAGGTCCCGGGATAGATTCTTGATCCGAAAATTATATTGAACGGACTATATACTGCGACATTATTTACGTCATTTTCAGCGCCGCCGAAATTATTTTGTTAGAATGATCTTTTAAAAGCCGGCTTTAATCGCGAGAGGGCGCCATCTCTTTCAGAGTTTCAAAGTTGGCAGAAAGTTGTCTAGATATCGAATATCTACGGTATCAAAGTAAAGTTTTTGTTCAAACTTATCTTGAAGAAAAGGTTATAATGTATATTGTATGGACAGGGTTATAGCTACGCCGGTCGGGCGTACCGGCACTCGCACTGGCTGGCCGGCACTCTTACAAAAAAAGGGTAAAAAAAAAAGAAAGAATTTTTTTATTTTTTATTAACATATTATGGATAGAATCATCAAACTGCCTCATAAAACAAGAAATTATGTGGCAGGAACCCTCAAAGTACATTAAAAAAACCTAAAAAACCATTAAGAAGGCCTCTGGACCCCATGTCATGATCCACTGCACTTCGTTCGCTACACTTGCTCCGTTTGCCATCAATAAAATTAGCCGGCACTCAATCTGGCCTAGCTATAACCCTGTGTATGGAACTAAATTCAGGGCTGGAACTTCAGATTTTTTTCAACCAGCCATTCGGGCAGGTTAACTCACAAAAATACCTGCCCGACAGAAATTGCACAATGCACTAGAAATCTTTTTGAAGGGTTTTATAATTAAAAGTACTGTTAGACGACGAAAAAACCTCACCCTGTTATACGGCCTGACCAACCATTTAGAAATCGGTGGAAGAAATGCTCACATGCAAATGAATACCAACTCAAAACAAAACATTTTTATACATTTTTTGGATCTTTACGATTATTTTCAAGGGGAAAAGTTTTAAAAAAAAGCCTGACCGATCGACCCATCCTGAGATGTCTGTAGAACAGGGTTTCTTTATTTAGTCGCTTTAGCCCATGTCTGGGCGAAAAGATTATTGTTTAAATGAACACACGGAAACCATATAGTCATATCACTTTCAAGTCCAATGAGTTGTAAATGTGTCTATATTTATTTAGAGATACCAAAGAAATAGCTAATTATATATGGGTAACATTTCCACAGTTAAAGGAATTCTCTATTTTGTTTGTGATTTCCTCCTGTTTATTACTAATTATGTGCAATAATAATGATAATAATAACCTCATTGTACCCGAAAATCATCCTTGCATACAACAAATAAATATTGTATTACAAATATTCTGTGCCTACATGTATGCATTGTGTTATCCTTGTGTCGGGGGAGGGGGGGGGGCAGTCGGGTATAATGTTGTAATCATCCGTGTGAAATAAGGGTGTGTTTTTTTTCGTCCACAACACAGGCCCGTGCTAAGGGTATCAAAATCGCCAATTTCAGAGAATATGGGTGTCTTTTTCAACCTGATGTGCTAAGGGGTTGGTTACTTGGGCCGGTACTCATGTGTCATTCTAAAAATAGCCCAAAATGGTGAGGTCTACAATACAATCGCACACTTACTTCCTACGTTCATTTCAGTTTAAACTCTCTTCTTAAGGACCTTTATAATTTTTGTACCATGTAGTATGAAGGGCCAGAGGCCTATATATACAATAAATAAAATGAATGAATGAATATTCCTATGAGTATGATTCATCGAGCTATAATCCTTGATAAGGGTCACTTTTTCCTTCTTTGAGAATCAGCGTTAAGGGTATTCTGTTGAGAGTGGATTTACACGGATGATTACAACTTTTATACACGAGTACCCCTCCCCGGGGACCTTGTGTTTCAAAAAATGTCCCACTGTTTCTTTGGAACATAAATCATTGTTATTATTAAGCTTTTTCACACTGGCCCGATGATCGATCTTTCATTCTGTTCATGTTTTCATATAAACTGCTCAAAAAAAGTTTGGAATTTTTTTTCAATCACAATTTGTTCAAATATCTCGGGATCTGTTCATTTATATCATGTAAAAGCTGATGACTGTGTTTATCTTTACAATGGTATCCAATTTGAAGCAATCCCTTGTTCCAGTGCTCAGCCACATGCTTGAGAACATGGGGAGGTCGCAATCTGAAAGTGTCAAAGCCAACACTATTTTGTGCTTAAAAATCAATAGATCATCATACTACATTGTAGTGGTCAATGTAACACTTCATTGAACAGACAACAAAGATGTTCTTTGAGCACGAAATAGTGATTTTGGCACATTCAGATTGTGACCTTCCCATGTTTTCAAGCAAGTAGCTGAGCACTGGATGGAGCAAGGGATTGCTTCAAATTTGGTATCATTGTAAAGATGAACACAAAAGATTTACATCGATATATAAAACTTAATGAACATATTCCGCGATATTTGAACAAATTGTGATTGAAAAAATTTCCAAACTTTTTTGAGCAGTTTATTTAACCCTAACTCTACTACACCACACGGCAACTGGGCGGAAAAAATGTTTTTATAACCCGGCGTGCAGGATTATGGGCTACAAAACGGACCCAGGCTATATAACGAGGCGAATATACTGAGCAGAGTGGGACTGATAGCCGTGGTGTAGTGGCTAGGATCCGGGCCCTGGTACTGGAGGTCCGTGGTTCAAATCCCGGAGGGTCGGGTGACCTTTCTGGTGAATTTTGGGGGTCGGAAAACAAATCTGTTGCCGTGTGGTGTACTAGAGTTGGGGTTAATGAGATATTATACAGAGGCTATAACAGAGGCTATATATAACAGGCTATATATAACATATCATTCATTTATTTAATGAGATATTATAGAGAGGCTATAACAGAGGCTATATAACATATCATTCTTAAAAAGTTAAAAACTGATTTTGAAAATATAAATGAACCATTAAATTATATTGTGATTTTATTTACAAAAATATTGTGCAGATTTTAATGATTGTGACATCACTCTACCATACTAAAGAAAAGGCTTCAAAAATCCAATGTGTCAATTTATATGTGCTGTATCACATTATGTTTAAAGCACCATTAATACATCCTAGAATGATTTATACCAATTTTTAGAATTTGAAAAATCTGATGTTTCTAATTGAAAATGGTTATTTTATTCCAAATTTCTCCAAATTGAACATTTTAAACTACAACATCATTGGCACACAGCTGTCCTGTGCAGATAATTAGCTGTATCCTGTTTGATAAATCAGTGAAAATTCATTTCCACTTAAAAGGTAATAAATATCAACTGTTCCAATATTGAAAAAACGCATATTGGGACAACATGGCAATACATTGTGTCCTAAAAAATGGGGTCCAAAAACTGCAGAGCTTAGTCTAATCGTTCGTAAATAATTTAAAATTGTCTATTATAGGCTTAGCGCAATCAGGGTTTAGCATTTTAACGAGAATCTATTTTAGTAGAGATTCTCCTAAACAATTCCAGGAGAATTCAAAGAAGATTTCTTGATCAACACCAGCATGCTTCACTTTCATCACATGACCACTGATTTCTGTCATTATATACGTCATTCATATATTCTTGTTCATTGATTGGTTAAAAGTGGGTCACATGATCAAAAATAAACACGCTATTTTGCCAAAAGTACTATTTACGGCTCCCAAAAGTACTATTTACGGCTCCCCAAAAGACTATTTACGGCGCACCAGTGCGTTGGTAGTTTCATGCGGCGTTGTACTCCGCGTGACGCGAGAGGGCGCACGATTTGCCTCCCCGGGCGCAACGTGACGATCGTTCGATTCACTGCCTTTGAATTGAGCTTTTAACAGATGATTTTTTAATTTGAACTTTATGGAACTAGAAATATATGAATGACGTATATAAAACAAATATATACTGCCTTTATTCGAGCCTCTATTAAAACTATTGGCCCCTCGGTGACTGCAATAGTGCTATTTTGCACTATTGCAGTCACCTCGGGCCCATAGTTTTAACCAGAGTCTCTCATGGCAGTATATATTTGTATACTAGTATCTACGACTACGATTTCCCATTGACAAACGAGGGTCTTTAAGAAAATCCTGCTGCAAGTAGTACAATTGATGTGAGTGACTTCAATTCAGTCCTTTCTTGTTTTTCTTAAAGACCCTTTATTCTTTAAATATTACACACATTTTAGTTGAGATTCAATTTCTTTTCATATCTGTGGCCAAGATGCCTAACTGTACTATAATGAAGGTGGAAGTCAGACGATCTCCAGCTGTTTAAATTACTTTAACACATGTTTTGTACTGGTGTTTTTTTTGTTGAAACTCCTGGTGATACCGTAGTGATGCTAATTGCTAGGCATGCTGGACTACGCCAGAAATCTTCTTTGAGGAGAGTTCAAATAGATCTCGTTAACTTTTTAGGTTTATTCACAAGGTACATGAAGTAGAATCACAAGGGATTCTCATAAAGTTATCCGAAGAGACTCTAAATCGATTCTTGCAGCATCTATATATTTCTTCTTTTTCAACACAGTATGAATTAGTCTGTGACACCCTGTATTGAGTATAAAACAAATTGTTATATTTATGCACTGAGGTACTAAGCATAGCATCAAACTTACTCCCACTTCTGCCACCAATTGGAAAGTGGCATCATTGTACTATAAAGTTCCAACTGGTGTCCCCCAACTGTTATATTTATGCACTGAGGTACTAAGCATAGCATCAAACTTACTCCCACTTCTGCCACCAATCGGAAAGTGGCATCATTGTACTATAAGGTTCCAACTGGTGTCCCCCAACTGTTAAGAGGTATCTTTCCCTCAAGTTTCCAATCCTGTCGCCAGTTGCGTAATAAGTGCCATTTAATTATTTTACCTTCCCACTCCTGCCACCAATTGTAAGTGACAATTTCTACAAAGTTGCTGCAATTCTGCCACACACTATATATAATAAACTCTTTATCCATATGGTACAAAATGTACATGTAAGTCACAAATTGTGTCATATTGTAACTGCATTTGCTTTAGATGCTGATTACCATTAGCTTGTTGATTCCTGCAGGACATATGAACATTTGGTATGCTCCAGCTCTTCCTGTAAACTCTTTGGAATCTCGGATCCCAGGGCGGGGATGTCTTCTTTCTTTACAAGTTTACGCACAACTTGTAAGCACCTCTCTTTCAGACTGTAAACTGTATAGATTGAAAGAAGAATATATATAGGTAATTAAAAGTGTTGAAGTCAAAAGTAACCTCCTTAACCCTAACTCCCAAGCCACATTTTCCAAAGATTTTTTTTTTTGCACTACAAAAAGCGAGGCCAAAAAGTGTCTTGGCTCCCCCGGGGCTTGAACCCCGGACCTCTCGGTTCACAGATGAGCTCTCTACCAGTGGGCCACGGGGGCCAATGCTTCATGGCTGAGTATAGTCGGCCATGTTTATATTTCATCCCAAAACTGCCACGCTAGCTTACACAAGCTACCGCACCGTAGTAATTTGTAGTACTCAATAGGGTTAGGGTTAATCTCAGGTTTGAAGTTTTACCCAGGGGCCTATGAAGGGAGCCAGAGTAAAAATTTAGAAAAAAAACCAACAACCTGTGTTTAAAGAAACAAATGAAAGTCAAACGGAAGAGTTGCTACCTGAGTTTCATGCTAAACTGCCAGTGCCAGTAATCTTTGGCCCCACCCCTATGTAATTGTATTCAGAACTTGACACTACAGGTTGAATTGGCCATACTGTAGTCTATTTGACCAAAACAATTGGTAGTAGTTTCTGAATTTCAATTTCACAACTGATATTTTAATGTATGGACAGGGAAAATTCGCAAAAGCACCAAAAAAGCACTTTTTCATCCACCAGCACATTAATCAAAAGTTTTCTAAATTAAGCAAATAATGACCATTTACCAAAAAATCAACATATTGCGTAACTGTGGAAGTGTTTATTCTACACTTAGTTTAGTTTGAATGTAGTTTTGATTGAAAAATGATGGTTTTGATGATGAAAAATGATGGTTTTGATGATGAAAAAGAAACATGTCAACATGGAAACGTTTTGGGTTTATTTTTAATGCATGGCATACTTTTTGTGAAAAAAACCTTTTTGCTCCAAAAAGCACTTTTCCCCAAATCAGGCAGCACTTTTAGTGCTTTTAAAAAGCGCAAAACCCCTGTCACTATTTTAAATGGTTGCACGCAATATTTAAAATGTATATTATAGCATTAGCGTGTATTATTTATAGAGCATAGAGCTTCTTTTCATCAATTTACATATATATGGTTAAAAAAATTGATTCCCATAGCCAATATAAACACAAAAAGGATAATTTGGATCAACAAACCTGGTAAAACTATTTTTATAACTGGTGCTCTATAGCTGCGATTTCCGTCCCATGGTTCTGGCAAGTAAACTTCATGTATACCGTTTCTGCTACAACAGACTAATTGGTCACCAGTTTGACGATCTCTGCAAAAACAAACAAAAATCAATTAGGTCTAAGACATATAAGGGAGTGTTCATAAAGACTTTGGTGGGGGCGGTGTAAAAAATTGAGCCACAGACATCTTTTTGTTGTTGACCCCACCCCCCCCCCCAAAAAAAATAGGGTGGGTTTTTTCTTGATCCCCAGTTTAAGAACCCCTCATTTTTCAACCCCCCCCCCCCCCCCCCCCCCCCACCCTCCCACCAGTATTTATGAACACGCCCTAAGATTTGAGTGGTGGGGTGCCATTATATTTATAACAATATTATCAACATCTTCTGAATAGGGGCCATGAAAATAATAGGGTAGGGCACCCTAATAGGGAGGGGGTGCATGCAAAAATGATGACGATAAATAACAATTTTGGATCCCCCTCCCCCCCCCCCCCCCCCCCCTAGTACAGGAAACCCATACGTTGGTGGTGGTTTTTTTCCTACCTAGGATGGGGACAGATAGTGAAACATGCAAAATACCCTATATGATGAATAATACCCTATGATGAATAATACCCTATGATGAATAATACCAACTGATGACAAATAACACCAAGCATGATTTGTTGTACTACCACCCACCCACCAAAGAAAAAGACTGCCCCCTTATTTTTTAGAGAAAAAAACTTGAGAAAGACATTGCCATATAGTCCAGTCAATCTAATAAATGACCCACCACAAATTGCAACACAAGGTTTTTCTTCAGTTTCGTTATTAGAAAGGTCTCTGGAACAACATATCACAAGGCGGTTCTCGAACGGCGCGTCTCGCCTGTTCATCAAAAGTGACTTGAAAGAAATGATGATGAAACATATGATACAATGTAGCACTGTCACAGAGGTATGCATTGTAGTTAATGCAAGGGATGTAATGCCTTGAAAAATTTAATCAACAAAAAGAACACACCAACCCCCTTCCCTACACCAAATCACATCAAGATAGGCCTTACAGATCTTATTTGACCCCAGATGACCTCTGATGACCTTGAAAATTTAATCAGCAAAAAGAACACACCAACCCCCTTCCCTCCACCAAATCACATCAAGATAGGCCTTACGGATCTTATTTGACCCCAGATGACCTCTGATGACCTCGACAAATTAATCAACAAAAAGAACACACCATCCCTCTTCCGTCCACCAAATCCCATCAAGATAGGCCTTACGGATCTTATTTGACCCCAGATGACCTTGAATGACCTCCGATAACCTTGAAAATTTAATCAGCAAAAAGAATACACCACCCCCCTTCCCTCCACCAAATCCAATCAAGATAGGCCTTACTGATCTATTTGACCCCATATTTGACCCCCGATGACCCCGAAAAATTAATCAACAAAAAGAACACACCACCCCCCTTCCCTCCACCAAATCCCATCAAGATAGGCCTTACTGATCTATTTGACCCCATATTTGACCCCTGATGACCCCGAAAAAGTAATCAACCAAAAGAACACACCACCCCCTTCCCTCCACCAAATCCCATCAAGATAGGCCTTACTGATCTATTTGACCCCCGATGACCCCGAAAAATTAATCAACAAAAAGAACACACCATCCCTCTTCCGTCCACCAAATCCTATCAAGATAGGCCTTACTGATCTATTTGACCCCATATTTGACCCCCGATGACCCCGAAAAATTAATCAACAAAAAGAACACACCATCCCTCTTCCGTCCACCAAATCCCATCAAGATAGGCCTTACTGATCTATTTGACCCCATATTTGACCCCGATGACCCCGAAAAATTAATCAACAAAAAGAACACACCATCCCTCTTCCGTCCACCAAATCCCATCAAGATAGGCCTTACTGATCTATTTGACCCCATATTTGACCCCCGATGACCCCGAAAAATTAATCAACAAAAAGAACACACCATCCCTCTTCCGTCCACCAAATCCCATCAAGATAGGCCTTACTGATCTATTTGACCCCATATTTGACCCCCAATGACCCCGAAAAATTAATCAACAAAAAGAACACACCATCCCTCTTCCGTCCACCAAATCCCATCAAGATAGGCCTTACTGATCTATTTGACCCCATATTTGACCCCTGATGACCCCGAAAAATTAATCAACAAAAAGAACACACCACCCCCCTTCCCTCCACCAAATCCCATCAAGATAGGCCTTACTGATCTATTTGACCCCATATTTGACCCCCGATGACCCCGAAAAATTAATCAACAAAAAGAACACACCACCCCTCTTCCGTCCACCAAATCCCATCAAGATAGGCCTTACTGATCTATTTGACCCCCAATGACCCCGAAAAAATAATCAACAAAAAGAACACCCCATCCCTCTTCCGTCCACCAAATCCCATCAAGATAGGCCTTACTGATCTATTTGACCCCATATTTGACCCCGATGACCCCGAAAAATTAATCAACAAAAAGAACACACCATCCCTCTTCCGTCCACCAAATCCCATCAAGATAGGCCTTACTGATCTATTTGACCCCATATTTGACCCCCGATGACCCCGAAAAATTAATCAACAAAAAGAACACACCATCCCTCTTCCGTCCACCAAATCCCATCAAGATAGGCCTTACTGATCTATTTGACCCCATATTTGACCCCCGATGACCCCGAAAAAATAATCAACAAAAAGAACACCCCATCCCTCTTCCGTCCACCAAATCCCATCAAGATAGGCCTTACTGATCTATTTGACCCCATATTTGACCCCGATGACCCCGAAAATTAATCAACAAAAAGAACACACCATCCCTCTTCCGTCCACCAAATCCCATCAAGATAGGCCTTACTGATCTATTTGACCCCATATTTGACCCCCGATGACCCCGAAAAATTAATCAACAAAAAGAACACACCACCCCCCTTCCCTCCACCAAATCCCATCAAGATAGGCCTTACTGATCTATTTGACCCCATATTTGACCCCCAATGACCCCGAAAAATTAATCAACAAAAAGAACACACCACCCCCCTTTCCTCCACCAAATCCCATCAAGATAGGCCTTACTGATCTATTTGACCCCCAATGACCCCGAAAAATTAATCAACAAAAAGAACACACCATCCCTCTTCCGTCCACCAAATCCCATCAAGATAGGCCTTACTGATCTATTTGACCCCATATTTGACCCCCGATGACCCCGAAAAATTAAGAACAAAAAGAACACACCATCCCCCTTCCCTCCACCAAATCCAATCAAGATAGGCCTTATGGATCTTATTTGACCCCCGATGACCTTGAATGACCTCTGATGACCTTGAAAATTTATTCAGCAAAAAGAACACACCACTCCCCTTCCCTCCACCAAATCTCATCAATATAGGCCTTACTGATCTATTTGACCCCATATTTGACCCCGATGACCTCTGGTGACCTTGAAAATTTAATCAACAAAAAGAACACACCATCCCTCTTCCCTCCACCAAATCCCATCAAGATAGGCCTTACTGATCTATTTGACCCCATATTTGACCCCCGATGACCTTGAATGACCTCCGATGACCTTGAAAATTTAATCAGCAAAAAGAACACACCACCCCCTTCCCTCCACCAAATCCCATCAAGATCGGCCTTACGGATCTTATTTGACCGCATATTTGACCCCGATGACCTTGAATGACCTCCAATGACCTTGAAAATCTAATCAGCAAAAGAACACCCCACCCCCTTCCCTGACATCAAGTCCCATCAAGATAGGCCTTACGGATCTCTAGATATCGCGTCACAACGCGTCTCAAAAGTTTTAAGCATATTTGACCCCGATGACCTTGTATGACCCCCGATGACCTTGAAAAATCAATCAGCAACAGAACGCACCACCCCCCTTCCCTCCACCAAGTCCCATCACGATAGGCCTTACGGATCTCCAGATATCGCGTCACAAAGGTATTTCTTAGCACACGGCGGACGGCATACGGCATACGGCATACGGCATACGGCATACGGCATACGGCGGACAGAAATAGTGATAACATAGTCTCTTTCTGATTACATCAGGCGAGACAAAAAAGTCTAATAAAATCTAAGCAGGCGAAAGTCATTTTTTCCGTAAATCCAATATGGCCGCCAGAAAACCCTATTTTTGACAATATCTTGACTTCTCATTATTATTTTACAAATATTTTAACTACAAAGGTATGGTTTTTAATATCAATAAATCCATTGAAACACATTTAAATATAATTGGCCTGTAACTTACTTTATTAACACACCTAAATCCAAGATGGCCGCCAAAATGGCCTCCAAAAATGGTAAAAACACCATATATTGGCTTATATAAACCAACATGTATGATCAGAGTATAGTTTTAACAATGGGATGTATGGATTAGACCACTAGAAACTCATATCTAGTAATTTTGCTTTGTTAACATACTTTAAAACCAAAATGGCCGCCAAATTAATAGCCAAAAATGGTAAAAAGTGGTCAAAATGCCATAAAATAGCATAATATCAACCGAAATGTATGATAAAAATATAGTTTTAACGATGGGATGTATGTGATAGACCACTAGTAACTCATATCCAGTATCATTGCTCCGTTAACATAGTTCAAAATCCAAAATGGCTGCTAAAATGGCCCCCAAAATGGTTCCCGAAGTGACTGCAAAAATTGTCAAATTCCATAAAATGGAATAATATCAACCTAAATCTATGACGAAAATATAGTTTTAATGATAGGTTGTATGTATTAGACCACTAGTAACTCATATCTAGTATTTGTGCTTTGTTAACATACTTAGAAATCCAAAATGGGTCCCAAAATAACTAAACAAATTGTTGGAATTCCATAAAATGGGATAATATCAACCAAAATGTATGATGAAAGTATAGTTTTAACATTGGGGTTTATGTATTAGACTACTAAGTAATTCATATCCAGTATATTTTCATTGTAATAACATACTTTAAAACCAAGATGGCCACCAAAATGGCCACTGTAAATGTAATAATAGTCTACATGAGTGTATGATAATCCAAAATATATATTGTAAGAGTGTATATTATATCAAATTCACCAAGTAGCATTATTCTAAACTGCTAAGCTATTGCTTTTAGATATATATAAGGCCCGCCTCTGTGACAACTTTGATTCAGTATCACTTTCCAAAATGGCTGCCAGAATGGATAAGTTGATGTTAAATGACCTAAAACAATTGTTTTGTATTGTAAATTACCATACTATGTAATATATACCAATACCCCCAATTCGAATGGGACAGCATTCACTGTATTTATGATTGATAAAGCCTAGGGGCTGTAACTCTATTAAGCTACAGCTTTTAATCCATCTGGTAAACATATTTGTATATGTGACAAGGTATAATTAAATGGATATATACTCCATTTTGACAATGTGATGTCATGGCATCATAATGACCATTTCATTAAAATTACCCTAATGGTCAATAACATTTCCTCCAAATGGTCAAAATAATTACCACAGGTGACCACCAATTGATCAAAATATGGAGTCACCATTCAATTATACCTTGTCACATACAGATACGTTTACTGGGTGAATTAAAATCAATAGATATAATCTTTTGTTCATATCTAATGTAACACTAACAATAAATCTAATACTGTTTTTCAGTCATTTTTACCTTTTGCAGCCATCTTGGATATTTTAAAATACTCAAACTAAATCAACAGCCCCTAGGCTTCATTATAGACATATTGAATGCTGTCTTATTAGATTTGGGGGATATTGGTATGGTCATTTACAATACAAAACAATTGTTTTAGGTCATTTAACATCAACTTAACCACTGGAAGCCATTTTGGAAAGTGATACAGAATCAAATTTGTAACAGAGGTGAGCCTTATATCTAAAAGCAATAGCTAAGCAGTTTCAAACATACAATTTGGTGAATGTGTTGTAATATACACTCTTAAAATATCTATTGTGGATTATCATACACTCATGTAGATTATTTTTACATTTACAGCAGCCATTTTGGTGGCCATCTTGGAACTTAAGTATATTATTATAATGCAAATATACTGGATATGAGTGACTAGTAGTCTAATACAGACATCCCAATGTTAAAACTATACTTTCATCATACATTTTGGTTAATATTATACCATTTTATGGAATTTCGACAATTTGTTCAGTCATTTTTGACCCATTTTGGGGGCCATTTTAGACCCATTTTTGATTCCTAAGTATGTTAACAAAGCACAAATACTAGATATAAGTTACTAGGGGTCTAATACATACATCCCATTATTCAAACTATAATATCATCATACATTTAGTTTGATAATATCTCATTTTATGGAATTTGCCATTTTTTGCAGCCACTTCGGGAACCATTTGGGGGCCATTTTGGGGGCCATTTTGGATTTTGAACTATGTTTACAGAGCACAAATACTGGATATGAGCTACTTGTGGTCTAACACATACATACCATCGTTAAAATTATATTTTTATTATACACTTCGGTTGATATTATGCTATTTTATGGAATTTTGACCACTTTTTACCATTTTTGGCTATTAATTTGGCGGCCATTTTGGTTTTAAAGTATGTTAACAAAGCAAAATTACTGGATATGAGTTTCTAGTGGTCTACTCCATACATCCCGTTGTTAAAACTATACTCTGATCATACATGTTGGTTTATATAAGCCAATATATGGTGTTTTTACCATTTTTGGAGGCCATTTTGGCGGCCATCTTGGATTTAGGTGTGTTAATAAAGTAAGTTACAGGCCAATTATATTTAAATGTGTTTCAATGGCTTTATTGATATTAAAAACCATACCTTTGTAGTTAAAATATGTGTAAAATAATAATGAGAAGTCAAGATATTGTCAAAAATAGGGTTTTTTGGCGGCCATCTTGGATTTACGGAAAAAATGACTTTCGCCTGCTTAGATTTTATTAGACTTTTGATATGTTGTTCCAGAGACCTTTCTAATGAAGAAACTGAAGAAAAACCTTGTGTTGCAATTTGTGGTGGGTCATGCTATCATTGGCGATAGATTGACTGGACTAATATAATCATATGCTCTGATATGGGCAATATCCTCAAATAGGTCTTAACATACAGAATAAAGCACAAGGCAGCAATTGATTTGCCTTTGAATACATTGTTTGTAAATATGGTAGCTGCCGTGTGCTTTATAATTTATTCCGTACGTGTAGACCTATTTGAGGATATTGCCCTGATATGTTTACCTGAAGATCCATGGGTGTTCTTCATAAGTTCGCAAATCTATACGCTTCGTCGGTGATAAACCTTTTGGCGACGTGTAACTTTGTAGAGCTCCTTGAAAGTTTACCCAAATCACATCCGCCATACGAGATGTTGTGTTCAAAAAGGTCACGTATGCCCTATTGCCATTTTCACGGGATCGCAACATTTTTTTGCGAATTCGTCCCGGAATTCTAGGTCCTTTAGTTTTTGCCATAGTTATGAAAATTGGTTTGAAAAGCGCTCAGACGCATACTTATGTAATTGTTATGTTTTTCAGCTTTTATATGACGTGATATTATCAGGATTCCTGAGAAAAAGTCAGAATGGATTACGCTGTCTCCCTACGCTGGTTCCCTGCGCTTATGGTCTTCAACACACACGGCCCGACACTAACCATAGGCGCAGGCGGGTGCTGTTTGTTTCGATACGTTGATTGGGTAATCAGAAATGACGTATTTCTGGGGTCAATGAAAACGTACCAACACGTACTTGAGATACATGTACGTAGCAACGGACTTGAACCCGGAAATAAATTGATCATTTTCATTCATAAGAAACTAAACACGCCGATCAACATCGCTAATAAAATGTATCTTATAATACTAGAAGATCAGCTAATGAGCCATCTTTTTCAGACAAGCCGGCAGTCGAGTCGTCAGCGATTCCAAACAAAACTCATAATCTCATGTAAGAAAATGCCGAAAATGTCGAATGATGAAGGCTTGACTAGAGCCAAAAACATTAAAAAAACGAAAAAAGTAAGCTTATAAAAAATTAAAATATTATAATATAAATTAGTACCTCAAGTCATTACAGAAGTTAGAGTAATTTGGTCATCAGTTGGTTTTGTTCATCATACTAGGGCATCGGCCTACTCAGTCATAGGGTATTTTCCGTTTTCTGGGGTACATGTAAATTGTAAGGCCCCACCAACTTGATCTTTAGTTTCCCGTAACATTTTTTTTCAAAACAGGGGAGGCACCCATTTCATTATTCATTATTCATTATTTTTACGACTTTCATTATTATACAAAATGTGGATGTCAGACGTATTGTTATACACCGCTGCACACCATCATAGAATGAAATGGGTCAATTTAGATATAAGTAAGTTACAGAAAGGCTATTCTGGTCAAAATGAATAAACGGACGATTGATCAGACAATTTCATCACACAAAATGCATGAATTCGGACGTTTTCATTGCAAAAACGGTATTTTTTTCTCCAAAATTTCAATAATGAATTCAAACGCGGGCATGAAAATGAAGCGCGGGCGGGTTACGGGAAACTAAAGATCAAGTTGGCGGGGCCTAATGAAGGTAACCTTTTTACAAATGATGCAGCACTTGCATTATGACTAGCGCTCTCTAGTCTAGACTCTAGTCTTGCTAAACACACAGGCTAAATTGTAGTAATTTTGCAATGTAATGTGCATTAGCCTTAGGCGACAAAAAAACCTGTTTCAAGTGACAAATGGACCTCATACAGGTCCCTTGGGTTGGGTCGGTGGTTAGTTTTTTCGTTCGACGTTGTTTTTAAAAAAATCAGGAATTTTCAAAATTTGTTATGTGTTCCCCTTTACTAGCCTTTTTTTTGTCCCCTGATGCTGCAATTTTGGTATTGTAGTTTAGGTGCATGGCACACATCAAACCGTACTGGGGTAAGGTACAACTTGACCTCTATAATGTAGATCAAGTTAGGTGGTTCGATTCCATCACCAGTTATTGTATGTGCCTGCCTGTACCGACACTTGATACCTTGTTTATAGAACATAGCATTTTAATTTTAATTTAAGGAGAGCATGTGCTGTCTAGTGGATAGAACACAGGTCTCACAATACAAAGGTTGTGAGTTTGAGTCCCCGCTAGGTCCAACCTGTCTGTATCCTTGGGCGAGGTACTAAGTATCAATTGCCTTGTGGTTTGGAAGTCACATAGAAATGATCCTGTATATCGGAAGAGCAAAAATCAGAGCACGTTAAAAGGTCACAGATTCCTTCGTAAAGAGTAGGGGATCATCCCGGTCTGTGGCCGGCTGAACACACATTGTCCCAAGGAAACAGGGGCCTTGGCGTTAATATCCTGACTTTAAATAAAAGGAAGCTTGTAAATCTTGTCCCCGAGTGTTCTCAAATGCCCTTCACTTTCAATACTGATTTGTGGTACATTGATTGGGTACATGTTTGCCCAAACAAGAGTTGAAAAAAGTGGGTCGGTAGGTCGATTACCTTTTCTTTTATTTCTTTTTTCTTTCAGACACATAGTGAAGAAAAATACTATACAATTTGATTTTAATACACTTTAATGTTCTTTAAATTAAAACCCTAACCTACCTACACTACGATTCACTACGGCAAAAAACAATGTCCACACGCATGCTACAGCCTTCGAATCGATGACGTCATCAACCAAGCTGATATGTGTGTACGAAATCGCTGCCCGGGTGAGCGTTGGCAGGTTAGCTGATTGGTTACGGACGGCGTTGCGTGGTGATCGGAGTGTCCGGTTTAATCCCAGGGGTTTCGCAGCGATTATTTGGTTTAAAAATCATATTTTGTCCCCTTCCCCAGTTTCCACACCGTAAAAACATAGCCTGGCTGGTTAGGGCTAATACATATATTTTGATTTAATTAACCCTAACCTAACCCCGGTTTAGGGTTTTTGACCGGGATCACCAAACTAAATCTCCGGGAACCTGCCGGGATTCGATCCGGGGACCCTCCGTTCTCAAGCCCCACGTCCCACCCACTAAGCCACGGCCCTCAACTACACATTCGCGCAGTATACTGCGCTCACCATATAGGCTCGGTGGACTACGTCATCGAAAACCGATGATGCATGCGTTTGGAGATGGACTTAGGATTAGCATTTTTTAGCACTCATGGGGGTTAGGGTAAATAGAACACACAAAAAAACCTGTTGTAAAGTATTACATCATCTTGGATAAGTTAGCAATTATGAGATGTCGCATTTCATCATTATTTTGTAGGCCTTGTTATCAGCAACATCTTCAATTTAAAATAATGCACACAATTTAATGTTTTTGTATTACAATTTGTTCGGGCTTTTGACCTCCTTATTTTCGAGGTCTGCTATGGGGAGCGAATTAGTTTTATGCTACCTATAATTATTATAGCTCTGACACAGGTTTTGGTGAATGTCAAATAAAATACAATTATATACTCATCATTCAGTTAAAACTTCATGATGCATTCTGACTTCTCACTAAACTAGTATTATATCTTCAAGGAGATTTTTGAAATGTTTTTTAATATCAAAACAACCGGGCGTCCTACCATATCTGAGAGATCGGTTTGCCCATAGCACAAGGATTTGTCATCGCCTAATGGTATCCAGTATCAGTACAGGCACGCAAAACTTACTGGTGATGGAATCGAACCACCCAACCTGATCTACATAATAGGTCAAGCTGTACCTTACCCCAGTACGGTTTGATGTGTACCATGCACCTAGACTATAATACCAAGCAGACATTTTTTGCAGCATCAGGATTAGGGGACAAAAAAGGCTTAAAAAGGGGACACATACATTTTGGAAATTCATGATAATTTTAATAAATTATTAGGGAGTGTTCATAAATACAGGTACTTTGGTGGGGTTGGTTGGACATTTTTAAGTCTCTGGAAAACAATTCTTGATCCCCCCCAAACACCAGTAATTTTTTTCTTGATCCCCCCTTTTTATGTTGAGTTTTTCTTCTTCTTGATCCCCTCCTGTATGTCTAAGTTACCGAGCATTATTAGATTTGACCAAGCACTAAGCATGCAACTGTAAAAATTGGGTTTTTTATGTGCAAAGTGCAGAAAAAGTGTGGACTTTTTTGCATGCACGAAGCGTTAAAAAAAATTGGATTTTTTTTTTTGTATCCCCTGTTACCGATAATTACCATTTTTTTGAGGGGCCCTCCATTTTTCCACCCCCCCCCCCAACCAAGGTATTTATGAACACTCCCTTATATTTGTTTCATATTCTTTGGTAGATTAGTATTACATGTAATTTACTTACTTGTTATATTGTAACTCTTTCTATCCACCTACCCTTTTTAAGTCTGGCACAAGCATTATGCTTGTACAAGTAATTTGCTTGTGCCTGGTCTCTAATTCATCACTCAAGTCAATGGTTCTCCCAATCAGTCCATTCAGCACGCCTTCAGTGTATTTCAATTAAGATGAAACTATAATGGATGGGTGGAAGTGCATTGGGGGTGAAACTGTAGTGGGCAGGGATAGCACTGGGTCCAAAATGTGAGAGGTCCCATGATATTTTTCAGGACCCCGTAGGACTTCAAAAAACAAATTTAAGGGGTCCCCAAGAAATTGAGGGGTCCTGAAGTGTGGGTATTTAAACAATTTACTTTTTTACGGGCAGTTTTAATGAATTTATATTGTGAGCAAAGGATGGATATGTAATTTACAGAATTTCTTAAGGTTTCCATTTCCACACATCAAATTTAAGGGGTCCCTTCAATTTTGATCGGGACCCGCAAGTCTTTCCAATTTGAAACCTGACGCGTCACTATTAGAAAGTGAGAGGTCTAGGACGCGCAGATGCGTCAGAATGCGACCCCTGGTAGTGGGATGAAACGGTATTCCTAAAAAATATTAATTATTAATAGTTCAGTCAGTTCCAAAAATTGGCAAAACCTTTACAGCAGCAAATGAATTCAGAAGAGCGTCACGCATCATAAAACGCTGGCATGGTTTAATATGGCGCGCAATGGTGCAGTGTCATTGTATGCGTGACGCTTGCGTATGCCAAAATCGTGCTTATATGCTTGGATTACTTTTGCGCATGTATAGTTAAAAACCGAATATTTCTCGGTAATTTCAAACTGATTGAACTATTTATAGGACGAAACGGTTTTGGGATGAAACGTCTTGAACATGTATTTACGCCAGTGGTTCCCAACCTCTGGGTCGTGACCCCAATTGGGGTCGCGACCGTTCTTTCTTTGTGTGGGGTCGCAGACTAGCCTAATTTAACAAAAATAAAATGCTTCTATAATATTGTATGATTGTATCATAGTAACACATGTGACTTTGTTCTGTGAGGGGTCGCGCTCTGATGCTGGTTTCTAGAATGGGGTCACCACCAGAAAAAGGTTGGGAACCACTGATTTATGCGTTCATTAGTCCATGCTACTATAATCAAAACAAAAAATTGTCAATCACAGAGTCATGATCCGAGCGCCATCATAAAAAACGTTGAGCGTGTCCTTGCATGCAGTGCATTCAAAAACAGTCTAATAGGGCTGCGATTGGTCAATTACCTATTTATTTACAAGTACATCACATCTTCCATTTTTACTGCGCCCTTGCCATTGCGAATGACGCGGTTACGCACCGGTTGCATGGGACGCTGGGGAATCGTATACGCTGCGATCAGTCCGACAGTTACATTTTTACAAAATGCCACAAAATATTGTGGGGTTTTATTGAAATGCTGGGCATTTTTTTGCAATATAGGCCTAAATACAATCAGTTCCAAATTGGCGAGAAATATTCGGTTTATTACTTTATATCTATCCATGCGCAAAAAATAATCCAAGCGTAACAAGCAGGGTTGTAGCTAGCAACATTTTAGTGCCGGTTAAAATTGCACATATTTATCGCCACGTTCTGGCATTCTCAGCCATTTTGTGGTATTTGATGTACACATTTTCTCTGTTTTTGAGTCTTAGAGCTGGTTAATTTGCCTGAAATTGCTGTGAGTGCCGGTTGTTTAGCCTTAGCGACCGGCACCGACCAGTGTAGTTACATCCCTGATAACAAGCGCGATTTGGGCATAGCCTAGGGCTAGGCTAGGCCTATGCAAGCGTCATGCATACAAGTGACACTACACGCCATATTGTGCCATGCCAACGGCAACGTTTTCCGTGCGACGCTCTTCTGAAGTCATTCGCTGCTGAACAGGTTTCGCCAATTTGGAACTGACTGAACTATTATAATTATAGGCTAGCCTCGCCCTGAGACTGAGTGATATTTAAATAATCCGATTCCATCCAATTGCAAATCTAGAAAATGTGTCCATTTAAAACGGCATCAGTTCTCGTAAATCAATGCTTATATCGGGCATTTTATAATTTTCAATAACAAAGGGGGTATCAAATTGTAGCTAATAGAAATACCTATCAGCTTACATAAATTATATCATCATAGGTCAAATACATTTAGAGTTAGGATACTTTCAATGAGTGCGAACTTTCTTCTCTTTTTTTTGTTTAGGGCCTAAAAATAAAAGCTTATTTGTTGGTAAGATTATACTTTTTTTTCGTATTCTTTGCCGGTATTGGTAGATTTGGTATACTAACTTGTTATATTGCAACACTTTTATCTACCTACCTAGGTTAATCTGAATTTTTACGGCCGATAAACTCAAATTTTCGTAGACAGTTTTGTGTCGTAATCGCCACACACACACCGCTTCGACTTATTTGAACTGAATTGTACATGCACAATTCATCCTGACGTCACACGGTAAGAGGTTATAGACTCTTCATCAGAACCCAGGGGGTTACTTTTAGCATGTTTTGAGATGCTAAATATGTCAAGCGTCACCGATAGTCTGTATAAGCGTGGGATTGAAACTGGCCACAAAATGGTGGCACCCGCCTGTGGCCTTGGTTAGCGGAGATTTTTCCGGATCGGAGCAAAGGGCTCAGGGAACCAGTGTACTGTCTCCCCTGTTTATCCACTGCTGACTCAATCTAGTTTATTATGTTATGATTTGGTGATTGAGTCTCGGTCAACCAATAAATACGCTACATGTACACTGTACATTTTTACTGCTTGCGTCTTATTCTGTGCTTGAAAGTGACACGTTAAAAACCTATAAAATACCAACGAGGCTATTGCAAAAGGTCACCTCAGGTCAAAAATCTGGTGTTGCCAAGTTGAATAATAAATTCTCTGAATCTGATTGATCATGATCACTGATTTTTAAGATGGCGCTGTCTAGAGGTGGGTGTGCGTATTTTAATTTTCTGTTTCCCCAGTAATCATGTATTAATTTGTTGCTCTGCTTTGATGCTTGGCGATCAAAGCTATGTCGCGCTTGATCCATGTTTTCATAAATTGAAATATTTCCTGCCAGTGCCATGCCATTCTATTTAATCCTTCGAAAATCTGCCGATCCGATTCCGACCGAGTCAATAGTTCAAAATTTGGCACCCGTGTCTAGTCTAGTAGTGATTTAATGTAACAGTAATTATGTAAGCTTATAGTTTTTAATCTTATACTAAAGACCATGGCCAAAGATACCTGCAGTGTGAGTTCTGATTCACTCTAGATTCTTCAACCTGCCCTCCTAGTCCTAGATGTGATGCGTCCATCAAAATAGAATATGATACACGGTCAAATTCTGTAAAAAATCCCATGATATAAAAAGATAACGTATAGATGTTCTCTGAACTTGATAACAGTGAACGGTGGAGGGGGGGGGGGGGGGGGGGGGGGGGGGGGGGGGGAGGAGGAGGAGGCAAGAAAGTTTCAGGTGCAGGCAGTAATACAGGGGGGTCAAAAAAGTGTGTGGCATGGTCACGGTGAGAGGGGGGGGGGGGGGGGTCAAAAAAGTTTTGAGATACCAAAAATGAAATTATCCAGTCCCCCCACCAAAGTTGATTTGACGGAATAAACCATATACTTTATGACGATATGTAGGCCTACGGTCTATTCGTGTATGAAAAAGTATACAGTTTATTTTGTCAAATCAATTTATCCCCCTAAAATACAGAATTGCTGGCAAGTAAAGCATCTGAGTGGGTGTCAGATCTTTTCATCAATATTTTTCAACTTTCTACTTAGTGTCCAAAGAATCTGTACAGCTTAGTTAAATAAAATAGCTCAACCTATTTCAATTTCCAAGAAATACTGGCTTGAATTTGGATCGCCCTATTCCCGCTTATGTATTGTAAGGATGTAATAGGCCTACAGTTAAAAAAAAGATGCCGACTGTCTATTCTTCTATAATTATTTGTGTGTCCAAATGTCTAGTTAGTCGAGGTGGGCCCGATTGAGGAGCAGTCAGTGGAGGTGCAACATGACAATATTGCCAACTCTAACTCTGTATTTTACTGAACATGAAATTTATTGACTTAATTTGTTTGTCTTCTAAAACTCTTTCAAATTATTGTATGGATAGTATAGTAAAGCTTTCCATTTCAAGAAAAGGGAGACACGTTGTTATATATTTCTGTATGTTATTACAAGCCTTGATTTAAGTGGGCGCTGGGAGTTTTTGACCCCTGGTTGCCACGTTTTAGCTCCCGGTATTTTTTAATTTTGTTCAGCAAAGTATAGGACCGGGAGCTACTTTTGTCAGAAAATTAACAAAGAAGCTCCTGCCTCCTAGTCCACAACTCCACATAATCCTTAAAACGAGGCTCGGTTATTTATCTGAAGTTGATCTACCGCAAACATTTAGAAACATGTTCCTCTTGTTTTCCATAGGTGTATTCATTGTAGCGGCAAAAAGAACCCCATTTGGCACATTTGGGGGTTCCTTGAAGGGCCATTCTGCAACTGATTTATGTGAGATAGCTGCCAAGGCGGCCCTTACAGCAGGTAACATCAACCCGGAGTTAATAGACAGTACAGTTGTTGGCAATGTAGCACAGGTAAGTTGTATGATCTTTACACTCTAAACAGATCAGTGACCGCACTACTGTGCAATAGACTTTTTGTAGTCTGTAGTAGATAAGACAAATCAATGCACGCACGTTGATGTGAATAATGGCATGACCAGGGCTCGCGTTCTTGCGCGTCCTCGCGTCCTAGGACCCCTTATTTTCTTGTTGGACGATAATGGACGCGTAAGTTTACATATTGAACTTCACTAACGGGTCCCAATCGAAAATAAAGGGACCCCTTAAATCTGACGATGTATGGACGTGGAAACCTTAAGACATTCTGAAAATTGTCAATCTCCATCCTGTGCCTACATTTTAAATTTATTAATGTCCGTAAAAGATAAATACAATGCAAATCCTGTATTTTTAAAAGTTGTTAAACACACTAAATCACTTCCGAATTGCTTCCGCAAAAGTTTCAAGCGATTTCCAAAACATTCTATATATAAGTATCTTCTACTTAAAGAATAATGACTGCGTAACAACTGTTTTCGTGAATTTGTTTTGAAATCAGAGGTTTTTGTTCTGGTCTGAGGAATTGTCCCGAAGGGGCGCAGCCCCTGAGGGACAATTCCGAATGCCAAGAACAACAACCGAGGATTTCAAAACAAATTCACGAAAACAGTTGTTAAGCAGTCATTATTCTCATTCATTACTGAAAAAGATGCATATTTATCCAAATTAATGATTTGTACCGATATAATTGCGCTAATAATTAATTAGTTTTCTGTTTATTTTGTCCACCCTTCTTAGTTATTGAAACAGTCCAAGTCGGTTCATCTCCTCATTAACATTTTTATCATTCAACCTATCAGAAATAAGCTTTAATCGTGTTTCGTCATAACTCATTGAATATTCAGTTTAGGGGCGTGACGCTTTAATTTGATTGGTCGGTCAATGAGCAAAACAATCGAACACTTTGGCGCAGTACTTTCGGGCAATTATTAGTAACCTGCGCTCGGCGTGCGCGTTATCATCTAACGATTAATTTGATTGAAACGCACTTGGTACGCAGCTATCGCGATTATTCATGAAGTAATAAATGATTAACATGGACACGACATAGGTATATGAGTTACATGATCTTACGCTAGTGTGCGTATCTGTGTTAGCGACTGTTTGTCTCTAAAAAAATTTTTGACCATTTTCAAAGACTCAAACTTCAGGACCCCTTATATTTCTGGGGGACCCCTTAAATTTAGTTTTTGCAGTCCTTAAAGGGTCCTGAAAAATGCAAATGGGACTCCTCACATTTTTGAGCCAGTGCTACCCCTGGGCATGACCCTGTAGGGGACTGTTATTGTGAGCATATCTACATTTGCGCAAGTGCATTGATTTTTCGAAAAACAAAACATACGCATGTATTGATCTAATTCATACACAACAATGCATATCAAAATTAGGAATGTTTACTTTTAATCTCTTTAATTACAAATAAAAATATGAAAACAGGTTATCAGGTTTTATGTCACCTGCATTAAAAATTGGCGAAGCTGTGCTGCGTGAACAAAGAATAAAAACAAAGCAAGTGGTGCACGCGGAGTGCAATTAGACAGTAGACACTTTCAATGCACTCCACGTATTTAAGTTTCCTGCTTTATTGTTGGTTTGTAACTACTAAGATTGTATGAATACCTAATGTTATCAATGTTTCATTATTTTACAGAGCTCACCAGATGCTGCCTACATTGCAAGGCATGTAGCACTCCGTAGTGGTGTTCCTATCTCCAGCCCAGCCCTAACCGTTAACAGGTTATGTGGTTCAGGATTCCAATCTATAGTCAGTGCCACACAGGTAAGCACTGTAAACATTTTGTTATGATAATATTTGTCAACGCTTTCCTAGCATCACTGCTTGTACAATCCGATCTAACGATGTTGTACTATTAGCTAGACTACATACAAAGTGAGTAAAAAAACCTGCAAAAGTCAATCGCATTTTCCGTTTGTTTTTGGTGAACCTTTTTGCCGCACAATTATACGCACAACCCAATTTACGTGTTTGTCCACGAAACATAGTGATTTTCAATTGACACTGCACACATTGCATTTTCACATTTGAATATCCCGCCGACAAACATTGGTATGATTTCATGTATTCAATTTATATAACATCATAGGCAACTCATAGCATGGGGTAAGTGAAATTGATTATGTTACTACCATTTAAAAAAAGGATGCATTTAATTCTAATTAAACTGCTCAAAAAAAGTTTGGAAATCTTTTTCAATCACAATTTGTTCAAATATCTCGGGATATGTTCATTTAGTCTAATAATATATCATGTAAAAGCTGATGTGTTCATCTTTAAAATGATATCCAATTTGAAGCAATCCCTTGTTCCAGTGCTCAGCCACATGCTTGAGAACATGGGGAGGTCGCAATCTGAAAGTGCCAAAATCAACACTATTTTGTGCTTAAAAATCAACAGATCATCACACTACACTGTAGTGGTCTATGTAACACTTCATTGAACAGACGACAAAGATGTTCTTTTGAGCACGAAATAGTTTTGATTTTGGCACATTCAGATTGTGACCTCCCCATGTTCTCAAGCAAGTAGCTGAGCACTGGAGCAAGGGATTGCTTCAAATTTGGTATCATTGTAAAGATGAACACATCAGCTTTACATGGATATGTAAAACTTAATGAACATATCCCACGATATTTGAACAAATTGTGATTGAAAAATATTCCAAACTTTTATGAGCCGATTATATCAAATTCAAATTACATCAAAAATGCTGTGATTATAAAGTATTTATTGTACACATTTTCGGCCAGTGGCCTTCATCGGGTACGGTTAGATGATTTGTTTTGTTTTCATTCTGCACCCAAACTCGTTAGAAGCCGAACGCCAAACAAATATTAAAGGTGTATGTTCCGATCACTTTTTTGGGGCTATGATTTTTGTTCACATCAAGATATTTTGATATCAGAAGAATCCCCATATTTTTCTCATTACGTCTGTAAAATCTTAGGGCCCAGAAATGTTCCATTTAGAAATGATAGGCTAAAATGTGGTGAATTACTGCCAAAGGTGGTTAACCACCAACCAGTTTGTGTACTTCTCAATGGGCAAATACGTTGTGACCTTGTGCTTCTAAAAATAGAACCGTTGGAGTTATGCAACTCAAACTTTGGAATGCGACAATTTTAAGGATGACCTTTCGTGTAAAATAGAAAACATCAAGTTGAAAATTGGGCCAGCAATCGGAACATCTACCTTTAATTAACTTGTTTATATATTGCAGGATATCTGTGTCGGCGATTCAGAGATAGTGATGACAGGTGGCGCTGAAAACATGAGTCAAGCACCCTACACAGTCAGAGGGGCAAGATTTGGTACAAAACTTGGTGAAGACCTAAAAGTGAGTAGATTCCCCCGAGCGCCTCTCTCCCATGCCTCTATTTACATACCCCTGGGTGTTATATGATGCATGTAATTGATAACTTCTGGGGCTGAGAGCATGAATCAAACATCACACACAATGTGAATTAATAGTCAGGGGGCAAGATTTGGTACAAAACTAGGTGAAGACCTAAAAGTGAGTAGTTTCCCCCAAGCGCCTCCCTCCCATGCCTCTGGTTACGCCCCTGGGTGTTATTTGATGCTTGTAAGGTCAAAAAATTGTTATGTAAGAAAGGAGGGGTGGGCGGGTGGAAAAAATCTGAAGAAAAAAAAAATCTGAAAAAAATCGGTAAAAAATCGGAGCGGCCCTAAATCTGACGAGCGGGCGGTCGAGGACAACATAACAATTTTTTTGTTGTTGGCCTAATTGATAACTTCTATGAGAGCTTGAATCAAGCATCACATACAATGTGAATTAGTCAGGGGGCAAGACTTGGTACAAAACTAGGCGAAGACTAAAAGTGAGTAGCTGTTGTATATATGATGCTTGTAACTGACACTTTCTACGCGGCAGTCGTCTGCAGACAACATTCTGAAATTTCACATAATGTTTCAAAAATGTCAAAATATAACCATATTTGGAATCACCGTGAGAATAATTTTACATCCCTAGTTTGGGTTCAGTAATTTGGGTTCAGTAATTCATGATATAAGACTTAGAAGTTGGGAAAGGTTTCTGAACAATCTGTTTTGTATATATGGTAAACCTAATAGCCATGTGGAAAGTGTTAATAACTGCTGGTACTGAGAGCGTGAATCAAGAATCACACACAATGTGAATTAGTAAGAGGGATAATATTTGATACAAAACTACTAGTGAAGACCTAAAAAAGTGAGTAGCTGTTGTATGCGATGCTTGTAATTAACACTTTCAACGTGGCGGACAACAGTTCCAAAATTTCACGAAATGTCAAAATTTTGAATTACATAACCATATTTGGAATCACCGTGAGAATTGCATTAAAATAAGTACAAACATGCCGAGTATTGGTGTAGTAATTCTTGAGATAAGACTTTGAAAATTGGGAAAGGTTTCTAAAAAATCTGTTCTGTATGGTAAAACCAATAGCCACGCCACGTACGTGGAAAGTGTTAACATAATAATTGTGTCCATCTTTTGTGCATGGTTTTGCAGCTTGAAGATACATTATGGGCAACACTAACAGATGCTCACATCAAAACACCAATGGGTGTAACAGCAGAAACATTAGGAGCCAAGTATGATTTGACGAGAGAGGACTGTGATCAGTTTGCGCTGCAATCACAACAGAGGTGGCAGGCCGGTAAGAAACACATGCACAGTTTTTCTAACATGAAAGATTAAGAGAATAAAATATAGTTTGTTGCTGTTTTGCTATAGGTTAGTCTCATAATGTATAGGCTGTACCATATTTGATGTCGTGTATGGTCGCCGCTATACACCGCCGGCGATATATTACGACACAAATAGGATATTGAACAATAATCTATCGTTGATCCTCTTTTTATTCCAATTTAATGGCATGCACTATCATTAGCGTGTATTTATAGCTCCATTTAAAGCTACTTAAAGTTGTTTGATTCGATACTATGGGACTTCAAAATGTTAAGGCTTGGAATAAAAATATGTCCCCAAATTAGAGTTGGGACAGTGTACACGTTTTTTAGTGTACACGGATACAAAGAGTGTACACGTTTACAAATTTCTCCAAAGGTTTACACAGCCACCATTTTGAACCCACCTTTTCTTAAGTTCCTGTCCTTATTGTGCATTAATTTTCACCAAAATCATCCACTACTTACAGTTTAAATTCAAAAACTAAGTTGAACTTGTAAGTTGTAACTGATAAAAATGATTAAGTTCGCACTTTAGTGAGAGTGCACAATTTTGCAATTGTGGAGGGATGTGGAATGTCATCTGTCGGAGCAGATTATACATTTTATTTACAGTTAAATGAATGTGTGACGTCACATAAGTGTACACGTGTACACGAACGGATTAGCAACAGTGTACACGTGCATGCCATAAACGGTAACTCCCACCACTACCCCAAATATCCATGCATTAATTTAAACTTGCCCAATAACAAATAGCACGCCGCTATAACAAGTGACACATATTGATCATTTCTTGTATAGATGAGAATTAAATTAGAAATAAAACAAATTTGGACAACGGCACAAGAAAACTATTCTGGATATGAACTACCAACAATGTGATTAAAGACACAGGGAAGCATAGAACCATCATATGTGTCAATGATCAGATTAAGATTTCAAATCACTGCCTCCCCCTCAATTGGAAGATTATGTACTGAAATGGTAAACTGGCCAAAGTCTGTGAATCTACTATAGTCCAGGCTTTTAATCAGGTTACGATTTACCCAGTGTCGCATAGCTAAATGCTCAACACTTTGTAAAATTTGCTATACAATCTGAAATGTGTATAGCAGTTTTATATAAACACAACACCAAAAGTAAGTCCCCCTCTAGTCATAACATCGTAAGGTAAAACATTTTACCAATAAAACTTAGTTAGAAATAATCCTATGACTGTTTCCTAAGTGTTGTTTGAAAATGAAAGATGTCCATGACTTCAGGGCTGAATGAGCTCAAATGGAAGATAAAAACTGCCCTCTCAAAAGTCACAAAAGTTCATGAATTGCTTCTTACTAATGGAAAAACACCAGTAGACTATAGGCCGTGCATGTTTTATTCCTTCAGAAAACAAATCTAGCACTCTCCATGTAGGGCACAGATGAAATGTGGCTTAAAATGAAGCTAATATATGCCTGATCAATATTTTACCTTATCCCACGTTCGTAGGTTGCACATTATGACCCTAGACCTCGATTTAGGGTCAAAGGTCACATGTGTTTCAATGGGAAGTCAAAAACTAAATTTAACATGGTAAAAAAACTAAAAAATGAGCTATTGACTATAAAAAGTATATTATATTGTTGGGATGAGTGTTTTAAACAAAACAAGTTAATCACAACTTTGATCGTAGATCAATAGTTTTTTAACTGTGACCTTTTGAAAAAGACAAGTTGGCCAAAATAGGCCATTTTGGTCATTTTTTCGCAAAATTGGCACAAAAATGACATGTTATCATCATTAAAAAATATTTTGACTCAATGTGAATTGATAAACCATGTTATAATGTTGGTTTATAGATGAACTTTACATTAAAAGACATTTCAAAAGTCAATGGTGTCCGCATGCCATGGCAAACAGCTTTAATATCCTTCAAATTCATCGAAAATGGGTAAAATCTGAGTCAAATTTAAAGGATTTGAAGGATATTAAAGCTGGTTGCCATGGCATCAACATACCATTGATTTTTGAAATGTGTTGTAATGTAAGGTACATCTATATACCAACATTATAACATGGTTTATCAATTCATAATGAGTCAAAATATTTTTTTAATGATGATATCATGTCATTTTTGTGCCAATTTTGCGAAAATATGACCAAAATGGTCTATTTTGGCCAACTTGTAATTTTCAAAAGGTCACAGTTCAAAAACTATTGATCTACGATCGAAGTTGTAATTGACTTTTTTGTTTAAAACACTTATCCCAACAATATAATATACTTTTTATAGTCAATAGCTCATTTTAAAGTTTTTTTACCATGTTAAATTTAGTTTTTGACTTCCCATTGAAACACATGTGACCTTTGACCCTAAATCGAGGTCATGGGTCATAACGTGCAACCTACGAACGTGGGATAAGGTAAAATATTGATCAGGCATATATTAGCTTCATTTTAAGCCACATTTCATCTGTGCCCTACATGGAGAGTGCTAGATTGATTGATACAGACCTACGTCCCAGTGTCTACAGTGGTTGAGCGAATATTACTGTAATGTGTAATCAATTCATGATCATTCAGCCGTGTAAATCCCATTCTTGGCTCAGATATTTGCACAGTGAGTTGTGACTTTTGAGTAGGGCAGTTTATATCTTCCATTTGAGCTCATTCAGCCATGAAGTCATGGACATCTTTTATTTCACACAACACTTAGGAAACAGTCATAGGATTATTTCTAACTAAGTTTAAATGGTTGTCAATAATAATTATAAGTTTTATTGGTAAAATATTTTACTTTACGATGTTATGACGATATTTTGAGAGGGGGATTTACTTTTGGTGTTGTGTTTATTATGCATTTCGATGTAACAGTTTATCATTTTTAACGAACAGTTGAAATTTGACAAGAATTTGCTACCACACATTTTTTCACGAAAATCGATCGCTGCTTGTAATCACTTTTCACACCCAGTCACACAGATATTGTAGACTATTGTAAACCTTTCATTCAATGTCAACATTTCAATAAATCTTACAAATCACATTTTATTCTAACAGCAAACGAAGCGGGCGCTTTCAAAGAAGAAATGGCACCTGTAGAACTAAAGACTAGGAAAGGTGTTAAGGTTATGGACACTGATGAGCATCCACGGGGGACTGACATGGCAGGATTAGGGAAACTAGCGCCAGTATTCAAGAAACAGGGTCTGGTGTCTGCTGGTAATGCATCAGTAAGTTATCTATTTTAGTGTTCTATTATCAGGAATGGCTGTTTACAAATTATCATTGATTTTCCCTGAGTTATAAGTTAAAGGCAGTATTTTTGAATATCTATTTATTTATAACAATTAGGGTGAAGAGCCAGGACAAACCCAATAGGGACTTAAGCACTAAATTAAAGGGGTGCCCGGTGTGTGTGTGTGTGTGTACAGATACAGACCTGGGATGATCCCCTACTCAATACGAAGGAGTCTGACCTGTTAAGGTGCTCGGGGATAGCTCTTCCGATGCACAGGACCACCATTTCTATGTGACTTCCGAACCATGAGGCAATTGAGACTAAGAACCTTGCCCAAGGATACAAACATGTTGGCAGTAGCGGGGCTAGAACTCACAACCTTTGCATTGTGAGACCTGCATGCTATCCACTAGACCACACATGCTCTCTGTATAAACAATTAGAACCTACTAGATATAGTTATGACTGGAAAATATTAAACAATGTTTAAGTTTAGGCAATGATAATTTGTAAAACAACAAACTTAATATGTAGGTTGCAAACTAGTGTGGTTCAGGAAAGCCACCTGCCATTAGGTCAAGTAAGTGATTTTACATGCACCAATATTTTCCTGGTTTTAGGGCGTGATATCGGGAGGTAAAAAGTGATTAAATTACGCCTTTGGACATTTACTCCGAAGGGTGGCAATTTCCAATTAATTCTCATAATGCTCTAACAGAATAAGAACAGCATAAGAACAGCATATTTACACATATTTATACGTTTTTCAAACCAGTCCGTCTTTGCTTGACAAATTTCGCATCAGCATTTTAGCTGCAAGTAAATTGTACATTGTAATTTTGGGGACTTTTTCTACCTGCATTGGATTGGAGACTTGGGCAAACAAATTGTTTGATTGTTATGTCCTCTTCTGACCCTGACCGTAATTTTGAAAACTGATGACAATTAGGTGTTTTTTTGCTTTTACTGAACAAATGAATACAGACTGTAATTTGGGAAAATTCCTTTTTTCCCCAAAAATTTTGCTTTCAAGAAATATGCTAAAATATGTGTTAAACTGTTTCTTTACTCTTCTAAACTACCTTGTCCTTAACACGTCTAGACAAGAAAGGATCACTAATGATTGGATTTGATTTTACAGGGCATATGTGATGGTGCAGGTGTAGTGATCCTAGCTAGTGAGGAGGCCTGCAAGAAACATAACCTGACTCCATTAGCACGTCTTGTTAGCTATCATGTATCAGGTTGTGATCCAAATATTATGGAATCGGACCTGTACCTGCGGTGAGAAAGGCTTTGGAAAAAGCCGGATTGAAACTAGATGACATGGATCTATGTGAGGTATGTATATCCAGGGGTAGAATTTTGGCGCGAATCCGCGAATCGATTCGCGTAAAATCACTACCGCGTGAATCCAGGTGGATTTTTTAACTTTTTTTCTTCTTTCTAAGTCAAAACAGGACCTTAGATGACTGGTATTTGACCCTTAGTCAACAAACATGCCGAATTTGGATGTTGCGCAAGCTTATAGCCTTATTCTTGATATTATTTTCATTAATTTCGCAATAATCCAAATTGGCGAGAATCCAGGATTCTCGCGAAATTATTCCGCGAGAATCTAAATGGACTCTCACACTGCAGCGCGAATTTCTAGGCCTGATGTCTCTATGTGTGAGGGTCCTTTGAATAGATAGTCGGGGTGAACCAACATATTCAGTCAAGTCGTTTTAACGCTTTCCACGCTGCAGGCATCTGCAGACGACATCCCAAAATTTCACAAAATGTTTTAAAAACTTCAAAATTATTTAATTTAATTGCTATAGTTGGAATCAACATGAGAAATGCATTAAAATAAGTACACATGCCTACTAGTACTATTGGATCCGTTATCCTTGTGGATAGACCTTGAAAGTAAGAAAAGGTTTCTGAAAAAAAAAAATCAGTTTTGTATATGGTAAACTAATAGCCGTGTGGAAAGTGTTAACCCTACCCCCCCCCCCCCCCCCCCCACCCCCCCCCCCCCCCCCCCCCCCTTGAGGGCTACAAAATGCTAATCTTAAGTCCCTCTCCAAACGCATGCGCCATCGGTTTTCGACGACGTAGTCAACCAAGCCTATATAGTGAGCGCAGTATACTGCGCGAATGTGTAGCTGAGGGCCGTGGCTTAGTGGTTGGGACGTTGGGCTTGAGAACGGAGGGTCCCCGGATCGAATCCCGGCAGGTTTCCTTGAGATTTAGTTCGCGTTTTTTTTAACGAAAATCATGATCCTTCCTGGTTGAAAACCCTAAACCGGGGTTCGGGTTTATGATACTGTGTTATACTGTTGTATGTGATACAAACCAGCAATACACAATACAATACAGAAAGCATTAATTGCGCCATTTCCAAAAGGCTCAGAGCGCTTACAAGATAAAACCTTAAAATTACAACTTAAACTACAAAATGTGAGTGTAACATGAGCATAGTACGTACAATATATTATAGCAATTACAAAATAGATTAGAAACAAAATATAAACAGAAAAACTGTTTAAGGGAATAAATGAGTTTTAAGAGCTTTTTTGAACACACTTGTAGATGATGATTGTCTAATACAGATAGGTAGCTTATTCCACTCTTTTGACGCACAAACTGTGAAAGTTCTATCACCAGCTAGAACTCTAGTGATAGGGTATTGAAGACGTAGATAGTCATTAGAAGATCGGAGTAGTCTCTTTGAAACATATAATGATAAACAATTTGACAAGTAGATTGGTCCTTGGTTATGAAGACATTTATACTTGGGAAGAGCCAGATAAAAGTAAAATAACTTGGACAAAACAAATATTACATGCTGAATAACTTTTCCAATTGATTAGAAATGCCATAGTGTGCATGGTGCCATTGTCTAAATATCTTAAAAAGAATCAGGCATGCACAATTAGGGATTCCTCTGTTGCACAGATAGACATAAACCTTGAATAGACAACTGCCTCACTAGGAACTTGGCACTGTACTATACTTACTCTTAATGATACCCTTCAAGAGTTCTCAACATCTCACTTCACCACTCATGAAAGACATGGTTCGAAGGTGGGTTGTGTAGCCAGTAATTGGGCACATGATAAGGCTACATCCTTAGGGGGGGGGGGGGGGGGGGGGGGGGGTGGTAAATGGGTATGTACTGGTAGGATTATTTCCTGGATTTGTTAAAGGTAGATGACCCGATCACATTTTCGTAACACAGAATTATTTCAAACATACGGAGATTTTCATATCATATGAAAGCTCGTATTTTTCTCATCATCATACTGAAATTTGACGGCCTAAATCGGTATAATTACGGAGAAATCGATGAAATAACGTCGAATTACCGCGAATGGTGGTATACCACCGATATAGTTTGTGTACAACTCAATGGGTACAGTTCACAGCATCTTGTGCGTCTAAAATAAGAACCATTAGAGCTATGCAACTCAAACTTTGGAACACAACTTTTTTAAGGATGACCTTTCATGTAGAATAGAAAACTTCAAGTTGAAAATCGGAAATGTGATCGGGTCATCTACCTTTAAGTTCTCTTTATTACCAATCACCATCATATGTTTGGATATTTTCCATATGTGACCCGTCACATCAAAATGGACATGTTGGTAGCATGAGTCAATTCTGAGTTATTGTCATGACTTGAAAGAACACATTTTAAGCTTGAAAAAATGATACCATGTTGAAGGTGATTGGATATTTTAATCACGAGATACGAGTTGAAGAAGCATATTTGTTCTATTATTTTCTTTATATTTCACCAAATATATTGGCCTCTATCTCAAAACTGTGTATGCCTACAACATGTCCTTTTTGACGCGACTGGTCACAATTATGTTATAATGTTTTCTATTTGTGCTGGGTTATATTCCTTCAAACCATGGTTTGGGATCTTCTATCTTTAAGTTGTAATGACCTGGCATATCTGAATGCTATGCAAGATTTTTTGGTCTTTTTAAATCTAAAAATTATGATAATGCATTTGAATATGTCTTACTTTTACAATGCCTGTTTGTTTGTGTATTTTACTTTGCAGGTCAATGAAGCCTTTGCATCTCAGGCCTTAGCCGTTTCCAAAGAGCTTGGTCTTGATCCTGCTAAGACTAATGCATGTGGTGGGGCTATAGCACTAGGACATCCTGTAGGAGCATCAGGCAGCAGAATCACGGCACATTTGGTGCATGCACTGAGGTAATATTGTTTCGCAAGATTATTTTTCCATTCCTTAAAACTCTCTCTTGTCATAATCAGGGCTCCCTTTGAGTTTAATTATTAGGCCTGTTTTAGCCATGTGTTTGTGTTTAGGCATGAAAAAAAGGTTTGATTGGCTTAACCCGACCGACCCTAAATACATCGCCGACCCTGAATATTTTTTATTATTTTGAGGGAGAAAAAATAAATAAATAAACAAAATATTTTTAAGGAAAAAAAACTAAAAATCAATAAAAAAGATATATAAAAATTGAACAAAGTTTAAAATTTCTGACTGTTTGCTTTAATTTTCGGCTATTTTCAGTTCCCCATCGAGATAAAAAGTAGGTGATTTTAAAAATCAAAAAAAAATCAAAAAAATCCTGACCAACCTACCCTATTTGTTTTTGTCATGTTAGGTCAATCAAACTCTTTTTTTTTAGGCCTTATTCTGTTGTTGTTTTTAAACAGTTTAGAGTTTTAATTAGCAACTCATTCTTAAGAACATTGTTTACGTTTTAGAAACCATGAGGAACGGATTGGGAATCTTGTTCGCTATGCCCTCATTTGACAGTTTTGTAATATCAACAAGTTACTCACACTCAACAACTTATTTACCAAATTAACTATCGATTCTGAGAGGCCCTACGCAATCACTTGAACATGCATTTCCTTTGTATACAATAGGAAATCGATACTTCTTGACACATGAAAATCAACTACTGTGTGTGACTGCATAGGCCGTGCACAAACAGTATGCCACGCTAACGAGTCTAAATAACTTCGCCTTTATAATATTTTCATAAATTTCTATCATGATAATTTGTTATATTTCTTATATTAACCAAAAGAAACTAAAAGACATTTAATTATTGAAACACAAATCGGGCTGTTAGTGATTTGAGATTGAATTTGATCTTTAACATACAAAGCCTATATGCAACTCTCTATAGAATTTGAATGGCTAAATTGTGAAATCATAAAGTTCTCCGTCAGAGATACATGAAATGTCGATCAAATTACATTATTTTTCCCTGTGTTTGCCCCATCCAGTGTTACTATTTTATTGCAGAGCAATATAAAAACTCGCGATTCCATCAATAACATTTTTGGGCATTGATGGGCATAAAATGAATTTGAGCTCGAAATATTAAGAAAACATAGTATTTTGTCCGTAAAATTACCTCATTTATAAAAGGTATATTTCCCCAAATTAAATCCGATTTTGTTACTTTTTCGATATTTATTGGTTAAATATGTGATGCGATCTGTGAAAACCCGCCACATGGTGGCATTTTTCATATTGAAGATTTATATCATCAGAAGGCTGAAACTGTGCTGATTACAGAACTGTTTCGATCATTTTTCTACGATCACTATAAAAAAAGTTATGAGTGAAGGATGATTGTGATGTCATCAAAAGCTACAAAATAAGAAATCATGAAAACAGGCCAAAAAGGATACATAATTCAATATAATAACATAAGGTTAATAATAAAAGTGACTTTAGTAAGTTTTTTAAGGTGAAATTTCATGAAAGATGATGACACAAAGTATTGGAAACTAATTTTCTTTAAAAAAATCTATAAAAAAAAAGAAGTTTTTTTTAATTTTTAATTTTACCCATAATCCCTAGTTCACATTTTGCAACATCCGACGGGTTTTCACAGATCGCATCACATATTAGAACAAATTAAAACTATAAATAAAAACACAGATAACCACGATCCTCGGGTATTAAATGCATTTATCAACCAACATAGAGAGCTTGATGAAGTCACTGGGCACGCGATCATCCTGAAAAAAAATACTGCCCTCAAATGATTTGTTTGGGAATTCGTGGTCCATTGACCAGAAAAAAAGAGTGCCTGCAGCTATTATAGGCGATCTCCCTCGGGAAACAGGAGTAACACATGACATACATGTTGGTTGGTTTGTCGCTGTATTGTTACAATTGTTTAACCATTGGTGCAGGGTGTTTTTTTTGGGGGGGGGGGGTGTTGGTTGCTTCTGTTGTAAATTCGCAGCTCTATTCATCATTTTGTGTGTGCTGATCATAATAGTAGTATTGCTTTATTCCGTAATGTTTAAGAGGGATGTCCTGGCCAGTTCACTGCTCGCTAGTCAAGTGATTGAAAGACATGCCTTGAAATGCAGAGGTCCATCGTTCGATTCCCACCAGGACCACTTTTTCAACCGATTTATTTCCTGTTGTAAAAAGTTAGGGTTAGAAATAAAAGTCCACAAAGTGTGTAGTTCCTACAGAGACAACCCCCTGGTAGACGCAGCGAGACGAATCTAGGCGAGTTTACAGATTTGATCAATTTGCGTAGATTCATGCGCTTTACTCCGTAAACTACTTTCGGTTGTAAACTCGCCAAGATTCAGCTTCCTGCCTGGTAGACAGTCATGTGGGTATTGCCATTGCTGCTTGTAAATACAATTTAAAAAATCTTTTTTCATAATACATTGGTAAATAATCTATTGTTTTTGCAGGCGACAGAATTTGAAGTATGCTGTTGGGTCAGCGTGTATCGGTGGTGGACAGGGTATCGCAGTGATTCTAGAAAACATGAAGTAAAATGTGTCAACCAACCTACAGATGGATCACAATTGATTTAATTATTTATGGATATAACTTTGCCCTCAATATGGTCATTGGCACAACTGAGAATGGATGATGATTTGCCTTGTATTCAGTAGATGCTCGTTCTAACAAATTCCGAGTGTACATTCTGTTTAGTTATTCTCCATTTCTTGTGTGTACGGATCAAAGACTGACCCAGTGGCGTAGTTATGTTTTTCATATTGGGAAAGCGAACCAACAATACTTTACAGTAAGTCAACTTTTAAGAATTGCCGCAGAATCAGAAATTTTAGGGGGGGAGGGGTGTTATGACATGGTGTCTTCCAAACCGTCGCAAAAAAATGTGCATCTGATAATCGACAGTACCAATCTCAACCGATAGTGCCAATTTTGATCGACACCACTCTAGATTTGGGGAGGTGAGACGATCGCTCCCCAGCCCCCCTCTGGCTACGCCACTGGACTGACCAACAGCAATTGATCTATGTTACTAAAACATTAACCCTCGAATGTTCCAATATCTATAAGAATGTAACCATAAGTTTACAATCATACTTCTATACCTTAAGCCTATCAACTTCACGGTTAAGCACAGAATTTGGCTAGACTCTCATTTACCTGTCAGCTAATTTTAATATTCTCATCATCTCGTTGTTTGAATGTGACAATATGTGATAGTGGCACATACAATGCAGTTTTAGTAACAGTGGATCAAAAAATGTTGATGTTAATGTTTTAATTGTAAAAATACTGCGCATGGCAAATGGGCACCAATTTTTCACATTGTATTTTGTATTCAGAACACTTAAATTCTTCTGCTATTCCATTTTATTTATTATTTATGAAACACTGATAAATGCATACACATAATAATTGTACACTCTCCATAAGGGATGATAAGGCTTTTTATGAAATGCAATAAAATTGTGATCATTTTGAAATGTGGGGAAGAAAATGAAGAGAGAGAGAGGAAGAGGGGAGGGGAGAAAATGGGGAATAATAAGGATTTGTTAAAGAATGTTTTATTTCCAGGGGAATCAAGTCCAATTTACCACAAAAGTTTACATATTTGATGTACAAAACAGCTATACATCCCTCCCAATTGCCAAAATGTCCCTCCGATTGCCAAACTGTCCCTCCAATCGCCCAAATTTCCCTCCAATTGCCCAAATTTCCCTCCAATTGCCCAAATTTCCCTCCAGATCTCCAAATTTCCCTGGAATGAGCTTCCCATATTCCCTGTTTTTTCTTTCCATGATCATAGATACATCTATATACAAAGAATATACACCTCTGGTTAGGCTCTGGATATAGGTGATATCAGGCATTTCCTAACATTTCCCTCTTTTCAAAATTATGCAGTTGTCAGGTATTTTCAGATATTTGATGCAATATTTCTGTTGGTGCCTATTGCTGTCCCTGTCTCATGTCTCATGACAGATTTGAAAACCTATGACACTGAACCTTTGGATATTGTATACCAGTGAGTAACATAACTGGCATGCAGTTGTTTCAAAACCCTGACATCACACTTACAACAACTCTCTCAGATCAGGACATGACATCACATGTAGATATAATATTGTGTATAAAAGTGATTAAAAATTTAACAAGTCTAAATTTATTTATGCATGGCTAGCAGAAACATTGAAGAAAGCAATAAAATGTTATGAATTATTTGAAAACTATTCTCAATGTAATTCTGTTTCATTTATTGTTCCTGTTTCTCTTACCACATTGCCATCATAACCTGTTTGTCTGACCACAAGGATTGAAAAATATGTATAGTTTGTCTCACATCCAATGTCGCTGTAATTAGTTATTGGCTTAAGGGGGGAAAAGTGGTTAACCTTTGCTTATGGGGCAAAATTTGCCTCAAATATGTCTCAAATTGTTCGTCAGGATAATTATGTTGACCTTTTGCCACATATATTCTACCCAACAAATGCTCTAGGAAATATGGACTATCAATATAGTTGAAATTGTTACGATTTTGGTCCCATTATATCACGGTCAACTACCATTTTACATGATGTCTTATAACGTTAACAAAGACTAGAGCAAACTATACATTTTTGGAATCCTTATTCTCAGAAGAAGTTGGTGTGCATTTCAACTCCATTGAAACTATTTTGACCCCATGTATAATGGCATTTATCTATGATGTGGCATTTCTATTTTCATTTTCTCAAGTTTCTCCGATTCAGAATCAGCAGGTAAAACGGGTTTAGAAACTTATGTAACAAAACAAGCTTGACAGCAGCTTCAACTAGTATTTGTCTGCATTGCGATTGTTTGTAAAAACACGGTCAGTCCATATGGAATTTTAAACACGCTTGGGTCCTGAAAGGACCAGACGTGAGCAAAATGCTACGGGCCAGGCCTAAAAAGCCTATTATAAGCATGCTGGCTGAATGAAATGAAATTAAGAAAAGATGGAAGAAAGTATGTAGTAAAAAGAGCCACTTAACAAATCAAGTTAACAATTTTGCGGTCAGCCATGAGACTTGAGAAAAGAATAGGTCGAGGGTTGAGCACCAGAAGGCCTTAACTCAAAAAAGTCTATTTTGAGATAATCAACTTTCAAATATTCAGGACTCATTACAAAACACTGTAGCACCCAACTTATAACTCTAGTTTTAGTCAAATTAGAGTGTTCATGAGTTATCTCTTTATGGTTCTGAAATTCTAGGTTTTGGATGATTTGTACCAAAATATAAATTTGCCCAATAATTGAGTTATAACCTTCTGGCGCTCAACCCACAAGTTAGTCTTGATCCAATCTCATTTGCCACACACGGCTTGAATTTCTTTCAATGGTGACAAGCCATGTCAATACGATGTAGGGTAAAGTCGCAAGTTTTTCTGTCAGCGCCTATTTTCGGTCACTTGCGCCCAAATTGTGTAATAAAAAATGACCTCGTCATTATAAACTGACGGCTAAAAAAATGCCGCATAGTTGATGCCCAGTATTACTTTAAAATGGCGACGACAGATGCAATTGCACAATTTGGGCGAAAGTGACCGAAAATAGGCGCTGACCGAAAACTGGCGACTTTACCCCTACAACAAACTAAACCCTTTTAAAAAGTTAGGAATGTTTTTTCATTCACCTATATACAGGGTGAGTCAAAAAAAGTGTACTCAAAATAAAATAATTATTAAAAATATTAGTTATCTGAATATGAAGGCAACCAATGTATTTGGCAATAGATGCATTTACTCACTTATCATCAGCAAAAAGAATCATGACATTTCATGGTACCGTTTACCAGAAATGACTATTTTGGTAAAGTTACTGCATTTTAAAACCGAACACAATATTGAATATTTTACTCATGCTTGATCTAATGAACAAGTGGATTCATGTAGTAAACAGCATGCATATGGATGCTATTTTCAGAAAAAACGTTGTGCACATGGATGCTATCTTCAGTAGACAGTAAGTATACAACATGCAATCGTCAGAAAAGGCATTGTGTAAATATATGCTATCTTCAGTAGACATCAAGCTTAGGAAGCTTTGGTAAACAGCATGCATAGAGATGCTATCTATGGAAAAGGCATTGTGTACATAAAGCAATCTTCAGTAGACAGCATGCATAGGGAGCTTGAGTAAAAAACATGCACAGAGATGCTATCTTCAGAAAAGACATGTGTACATGAATGTTATCTTCAGTAGACAGCAAGCACAGAGAGCTTGAGTATTAAAACAGCATGCACTGAGATGCTATCTTCAGTAGACAGCAAGCATAGGGAGCGTTAGTAAAGAGCATGCACAGAGATGGTATCTTCATAAAAAAAAAATTGTACACCTGGATGCTATCTTCAGTAGACAGCAAGTATAGGGATCTTAAGTAAACAACATGCATAGCGATGCTATCTTCAGAAAAGACATTGTGCACATGGATGCTATCTTTAGTAGACAGCACGCATAGGGAGCTTGAGTAAACAGCTTGCACAGAGATACTATCTTTAGAAAAGACATTCACATGGATGCTATCTTCAGTAGACAGCATGCTCTGGGACTTCAGTGCTATCTTCAGAAAAGGCAGTTTCTTCCTGAATTGAAATGTTATGCTCGTTCCAAAAATCTGGTGAGTCTGCAAACCATGTCTGCGGGGAAAGTTGTCAAATTAAAGTGATCATATGTGATATATGGTAAAATAATCAAATTTGCAGATATGTAAGCGATTCAGTGCACATTTATCCATTGATTTTTAAAACATTTCAAATTACCTATAGACAATTAATTAAAGACTATGTTCAAAATGACTGTTTGGTTTGTTGAAAATGTTTATTTGACATGTATATTAAGACAATTCTTCAAGATAAACTAATTAGTAAAGATAAGTACAGAATGAATCGTGTAACGGATGATGTATGATTGATTAATGCTATAACGAAGGCCTACTCTGGTCAAAATAATTTAAAATTCACAAGATTCTTTGGGTTTCTTTAACGTATACCTAATGTTTTTCTAATTGCTAGACTTCTGTACATTAATTATACTACACCAACCACAACAACATGAGAAGCCACATTGTTAAATTATGTCATGCTCTGACATAATTAGGATTACGCCCAAAAAGTCGTTTGCATATTATGCAGCATGCTCTGACAATATCGGGCTCATTTTAGAAAATGATATGATAATGACCATAAACATCTAGCAATACTGTATCGATCAGAATAGTTGATGCCGATGCCAGCTTTAAAATAACTAGGCACTCTTGTTACTAGGTTTCACTAATGTTCCTTTAATGAAATTTGCAGGGGGGGGACTCTTTGTACATCAGGTGTCCGAAACGTAATGACTTGTGTTTTAATCCTCCAGGTGCTATAGTCTGTGTCGATGCTTTTGGAATTTCGACATCTCCGTACGTGAATCTCTACGCATCATATGACCTGCGCCTGTCTTAGGTTGCACCTAACTTATGAGGTGACATTACCCGTCATTGGCAACAAATCGATGGTGATCATGACCACACGCAGGGACAAAATACAAAATAGCTTGAGGTCCTGTTATATATGAAATGGGAGTGACCATTGTATACTTTCACCTGGCGGTTGGTGTGACTGACCATTATTGAAACATGACATTTTGTGAGCAGTGACATCAGCTTAGGTGGCCAATATGTAAGCATATGAGAGATTGCTCATCACTTTTGAAATGACACTACCCGTCATTGGCAACAAATCGATGGTGATCATGACCACATGTCCGGGATTATTACGTTGTTGTAGCATCGTGGTTTATAGACCAAGTATTGTTGGCCATTTCATGAATAAACATATTTGTTTGAGATAAAACATGATATAATAATTCTTTCTGATGTTGCTGTGGCGGCATAACAAACAATGTTACATAATATAATTAGTAGGCTACGTTAAACTCAAACATTTGAGAAAATTAATTATTAATTTTTCATTTCATTATTCTTTTTTGATGCTAAAGAGTAATGACCGTTTCATTATGACATTAATTAATCAACCACGAGCACCTTTGAAAGCAAAATTGTAATAAACATGATAAGGATGATTATCAATGAGACGTTTTTGTTACGAACACATTGATAAACGAGTCTTCTCCTGGGCCATGCGTAAGACGCGGGTAGGATTTGACCTTTAACGTTTAAACCTAAACCATACATCTTTGGTATGGCAACAACCAGATATCAATGTATAGGTCTCACGTGAGAACATATTGTTCCTTGAATCTTGATCAAGTAAATTCCGACCCAAAGAATCTTAAAGTCAATAACAAATAATGCTCATACGATCAATCATTGAATCGTGATTTAAAAGACTTAATGAAAGACTTGTTCACTTGAGAGGTTTGAGAAACGGACATTCCAGAATTCTTATCGGTGCAAGATACAATTGGAATAGATCCCCTTGATCCTAAATCATATGCTCGATCTGTTTAAAGAATTTGTGATCATGTGATTCACGACGAGTCCTCAAAGTAGGCTTCATAATCAAGCAACTCCTCAACCTCGACAGGAGCCTCTTCCTGTGCGCTAGACTCTGCACGTAGTCGCTTTAGTTCTGTGGCTACATTCTGCTCTATATCGTCCTCACGTGCTCGCTTTTTCCCAGCGAGACGCGGATTGTTACTGCCGTTGACGCCGTTTGACGCATGAGATGTTGTTGGCGTCATTAACTCCTCTGGAATACGTCGACGTCGACAACACCGAGGTTTTCGTCTGACGTTACAGGATACAGAGGGCGCTTGCTGTGGTTGATTATCGTCGTCGAACATTATGAAGCAGTCACCGGCCCCGGACTCGAAATTGATCAGGCCTCCGACGTACTTCCAACCGTACACCCTGTCACGTCTCCTGATATAACGCCTATAGATATCTGGCCTTCGGATCATGTATCTCTCGATTAGCTGTAAAATAAAAGGATACATTGATGCTTAACCGAATGATAAAATATACCATACTTGTGTGATGTGAAATCTTTTTGACAATACGTTAAAATATGCCATCGTTAAGGCCTGGGGGAGCAGCATTTCCCAATTTCTCCCTGAAGGCTTGCTCCCCCAGCCCCCACCCACCCCCCCCCCCCCCCCCCCCCCTGATGCTTCCAAAATGAAATGACAAACTATTTGTATATATACAAACATTAGTCGGTTAAAGGCATATTATGTGATCTTTTCCAGAGAGCGCCCTCTATTCATTATTTTTTTTAGAAAGTAGATTTTCTTGCATATTTACATTTCCGATCATAAATCATACATACATTCCAAGTTACAGAGCGATACGATTCCTAATTACCTCAAAATCATGGTTTTAGAGTGAATTTAGAGTGAAAAATATAAAGTGTCAGGATTCTGACAGTTTATTTTCACTCTAAAACCATGATTTTGAAGTAATTAAGAATCGTATCGCCCTGTAACTTGGAATGTATGCATGATTTATGATCAGAAATGTAAATCTGCAAGAAAATCTGCTTTCTATTTTTTTTTCGATGTTGAGGGCGTACCCTGGAAAGATCACATAATATACCTTTAAGCCCCTACCCCTGATGACCGGTCTGTCCCCCACATACCCCCTCCCCACAAAAAAAGCCTTTCATTTGCTATCTACTAGATTAGCAACATAATCTGAACCTGTTGAAATGGGTTTAAACAATGTATATATGATTGCAAAGCGACAACATCTGTTTATATTCTTGTTTATATCCCCAGAATACACTCTTGGAAAAAGGGTGCTTCAGGGGTTCTTGGCTGTCCCGTATGGAACCCCTTTTTAGAACCTTTATAGGTTCCACAAAGAACCTTTAAAGGTTCAAAAAGAACAAAAAATGCGTCTTTAGAACCGCTAAAGGTTCTCTACAGAAGTGTTGGGGGTTCTTTAAACTAAAAGAACCTTTAACCCTGTGGGTTCTATATACGGGACAGCCAAGAACCCCTGAAGCACCCTTTTTTCTAAAAGTGTACCCTATATGTATATGATGTCCCAAAAAGATACCCGTTCAGTATTTTATTTGATCATGAAAATAAATGATATTATTAGGTTCTGTGTTTTTAACAAAGGCTAAAGTTGATTAAAAAAACTATAACTCTCGCAAATCAAAATATTGAAAAGTCAATCTTACAAATTGTGCTTAAGGATCTTAAAAGATTGAAAATGTTCAATGACATTTCTGTCCAATATATTGAATTTTTACTCTATTAGATTGAATATTTTCAATCTTTTAAGATCCTTCCCTCTACAATCTTTAAGATTGACTTTTAAGAGTTTATCATTGATTTCATAATGAAAACAAAACATGACATTTGGGCATGAGTACATTCTTTTGGGACAAACTGTATGGGGTACATGTAATAAAACTCACCGATACAAGCCGACCCATCCCGTCGTTGTCTAGATACCCCGCTAGCTCAGGGACGGCATAGCTGTAAAATAGAAACAAAAAAAACCCTTTTTAGAAGGTGCCCTATGTTTAAAACTAAAATCACCAACTAAAAGTAGCCTAGCCTAATCTCATATCGAATAATGATTGAAAAAATAACGGAATGCGCGCGGAATGGAAGAGGTATCAAGGTGAAGTTGATAATGATTGGAAATGAAGGAATGCCGACAAAAAGCCCGGGGTACTCATATAATCTTTGACGGGGGTGTGCCGCTGGAGATCATAACCAATTTTTAGGGTTGTTTTATCTAGATCAATAAATGGCTGATTCGCGATTTGGAACCATGTCTAATTAGAGCTTTCCGACACAAACCATACCCCATGTGCAGGCATTTTATTGCTAACAAAAACCGACCCATATATTGGCCCACATGTTAAATACCGTATACATGAGTCCACCCCCCGGTCGACAACCAAAAATGTTTCGTTTGAATTCAAGTTTAGTCAATTTAGAATTTTAACACTTTTCACACAGCTCTTGGTTTTACCATAAACAAAACAAATTTTTTCAGCTCGTGAATAGGCCTATTTGAGATCAATCACACAAGACATAGAGGTCCGTATTAGGTAGGATTTCCATGTTTAATGTAGGCCGCCTACCTATTGAATACACTTTCCACGCGGCTATTGGTTTTAGCATAATAATTATACAAAACAGATTTTCAGAAATCTTTCCTAACTTTCAAAGTCTATCTCAAGATTTACCGAACCATTATAGGCATTTTATTTTAATGCTTTTCTCATGGTGGTCCCAACATGGTAATGACATTCAATAATTTTGAATGTTTTGAAACTATTTCTTACCTTATATATTCAGCTATATCGAAGGTGAAAATCAGTCTTTTGCTGTAAAATGCAAAAGACCTTGCAACTGCTTCAACGAATTCATCCATGGTAATGATGTATGTGTTTCACAGATTCAAATTCGTATAAACCTAGATTTGGCAGCGTTTAACGCAGCAAAAACAGAGCGAGAAATAATAGTGTTCATAAAAGGCCACTACTTTTCACAAATTGGTGTTTGTTTACATTTCCCGCTCATAAACGTCCCGTTGTCAAGCGATCTACGCATGCGTCCGTACCACGTGTTACTTGTCAACCAATGATTGCACGGCTGTCATTGTTCTTCTGCGCGCGCGTGGGTAAGATCCGGCGCTAAAACAGCGCGCATGATTGCTCGGCAGCGCTTCCCCTCGCAGTCATCGCGTTACGCGCTAGATCTATTGCGCGAAGCCTTTAGGGAGCAAGCAACGCAGGAAGAAGAATCTTGCCTGGTTTACAACTGGAACTACTTTACGGAATAAGCGCATCAATCTACGCAAATCTATAATTTTTTTAAACTAGGCAAGATTCTTCTTGGTGCGCAAGCAACACATTCGCACCAATAAGCTTTACACACAAATGTCTGCCTATTAAAACCGCTCTATTTAAAAAATCCTTCAGTTTTTTTGTTGTTGAAAATTTGCAATCGTATGTCGACATATCTGAATATCAAGGCAAGTTTGCCGATTACATTTTTCAGTAAATGCCGCTGAAACGGAACGTATTAATTTCATCACCTAATTTTCAATCCTCAGGCTGGGATGCGCAGTGCAGTGGCGGTAAATCGGCTGATAAAATTATAAAGCTCAAAACATTCCGTTTACTTCACGTACATATTCCACACAACACATAATTGCAGCATACGAGAGAACAGCACCAGCTAATGTGTCGATCTCGCACGCTTTTGTGCTTGCTAGGAACTAAACTAAGATTTATTTTCAGAATATGGATGCAACCATATGCAGCAATAGATTCATTAATTCACTTATCATCAGCAAAAAGAATCGTGACATTTCATGGTACCGTTTACCAGATATGACTATTTTGGTAAAGTTACTGCATTTTGAAACCGAACACAATATTGAATATTTTACTCAATAACCATTAATACCATTGTTATTCTACAAAGTGCTAATGATTCTAACATCTATCTTCAGAAAAGACATTGTGCACATGGTTGCTATCTTCAGTAGATAGCAAGCATAGGGAGCTTGAGTAAACAGCATACACTGAGATGCTATCTTCAGAAAAGACATCGTGCCTTTGGTTGCTATCTTCAGTAGACAGCAAGTATAAGGATCTTAAATAAATAGCATGCATAGAGATGCTATCTTCAGAAAAGGCATTGTGTACATATATGCTATCTTCAGTAGACGTCAAGCTTAGGAAGCTTGGGTAAACAGCATGCATATAGATGCTATCTTCGGAAAAGGCATTGTGTACATAAAGCTATCTTCAGTAGACAGCATGCATAGGGAGATTGAGTAAAGAACATGCACAGAGATGCTATCTTCAGAAAAGACATTGTGCTCATGAATGTTATCTTCAGTAGACAACAAGCATAGGGAGCCTGAGAATTAAAAACAGCATACACAGAGATGCTATCTTCCGTAGACAGCATGCGAGTAAACAGCATGCCAAGAGATGCTATTTTCAGAAAAAGGCAGTATGCACATTGAAATAATACTTCTATACACGGATTGCTATCTTCAGTAGACAGCAAGTGAAGGGATCTAAAGTAGACAACATTCACAGAGATGCTATCTTCAGAAAAGACACTGTGCACATGAATGCTATCTTCAGTAGACAGCAAGCATAGGGAGCTTGAGTATTAAAACAGCATACACAGAGATGCTATCTTCAGTAGACAGCATGCATACGGTGCTTGAGTAAAGAACATGCACAGAGATGGTATCTTCAGAAAAGACATTGTGCACATGGATGCTATCTTCAGAAGACAGCAAGTATAGGGATCTTAAGTTAACAACAACATGCACAGAGATGCTATTTTCAGAAAAGACATTGTGCACATGGATGCTATCTTCAGAAGACAGCAAGTATAGGGATCTTAAGTTAACAACAACATGCATAGAGATGCTATTTTCAGAAAAGACATTGTGCACATGGATGCTATCTTCAGAAGACAGCAAGTATAGGGATCTTAAGTTAACAACAACTTGCATAGAGATGCTATTTTCAGAAAAGACATTGTGCACATAAATGTTATCTTCAGTAGACAGCACGCATAGGGAGCTTGAGAATTAAAACAGCATACACTGAGATGCTATCTTCAGTAGACAGTAAGCATAGGGAGCGTTAGTACAGAGCATGCACAGAGATGCTATTTTCAGAAAAGACATTGTGCACATGGATGTTATCTTCAGTATACAGCATGGACATAGAGCTTGAGTATTAAAACAGCATAGACTGGGATGCTATCTTCAGTAGACAGCAAGCATGATAGGGAGCGTATTGTGCGCATTGATGCTATCTTCAGTAGACAGCATGCACAGAGAGCTTGAGTATTAAAACAGCATACACTTAGATGTTATCTTCAGTAGACAGCAAGCATAGGGAGCGTTAGTAAAGAGCATGCACTGAGATGCTTTTTCAGAAAATACATTGTGCACATGAATGCTATCTTCAGTAGACAGCACGCATAGGGAGCTTGAGTATTAAAACAGCATTTACACTGAGATGCTATCTTCAGTAGACAGCAAGCATAGGGAGCGTTAGTAAAGAGCATGCACTGAGATGCTTTTTCAGAAAATACATTGTGCACATGAATGCTATCTTCAGTAGACAGCACGCATAGGGAGCTTGAGTATTAAAACAGCATTTACACTGAGATGCTATCTTCAGTAGACAGCAAGCATAGGGAGCGTTAGTAAAGAGCATGCACAGAGATGCTATTTTCAGAAAAGACATTGTGCACATGGATGTTATCTTCAGTAGACAGCATGCACAGAGAGCTTAAGATTTAAAATATCATACACTGAGATGTTATCTGCAGTAGACAGCAAGCGTAGGGAGCGTTAGTAAAGAGCATGCACAGATATACTATTTTTAGAAAAGACATTGTGCACATGGATGTTATCTTCAGTAGACAGCAAGCGTAGGGAGCGTTAGTAAAGAGCATGCACAGATATACTATTTTCAGAAAAGACATTGTGCACATGGATGCTATCTCCAGAAGACAGTCAGTATAGGGATCTTAAGTAAACAACATGCATAGCGATGCTATCTTCATAAAAGACATTGTACACATGGATGCTCTTCAGTAGACAGCAAGCATAGAGAGCTTGAGTAGAGAACATGCATAGAAATGCTATTTATCCATTGTTTTTTAAAACATTTCAAAATACCTATCGACAATTCATTCAATACTAGGTTCATAGTGACTGTTCGGTTTGATGAAAATGTTTATTTGACATGTATATTAAGACAATACTTCAAGATAATCTAATTGGTAAAGATAAGTACAGAATGAATCATGTAACGGATGATGCATGATTGATTAATGCTATCACGAAGGCCTACTCTGGTCAAAATAATTTAAAATTCACAAGATTCTTTGGGTTTCTTTAACGTACCTAATGTTATTCTAATTGTTAGACTATGTACATTAATTATACTACACCAACCACAACAACATGAGAAGCCACATTGTTAAATTATGTCATGCTCTGACATAATCAGTGATACTAGTAATTAGGACCACGCCCAAAAAGTGGTTTGCATATTATGCCGTATGCTCTGACAATATCGGGCTCATGCCCAAAAAGAGAAACGTCCCAAATGATATCATCTTAGAAATGATATGATGATGACAATAACATCTAGCACTGTTGTATGGATATACAGAATAGTTGAGGCCGATGCCAGCTTTAAAATAACTAGGCACTCTTGTTACTAGGTTTCACTAATGTTCCTTTAATGAAATTTGCAGGGGGGGGGGGGACTCTTTGTACATCAGGTGTCCGAAACGTAATGACTTGTGCTTTAATCCTCCAGGTGCTATAGTCTGTGTCGATGCTTTTGGAATTTCGACATCTCCGTTCGTGAATCTCTACGCATCATATGACCCGCGCCTGTCTTAGGTTGCTCCTAACTTATGAGGTGACATTACCCGTCATTGGCAACAAATCGATGGTGATCATGACCACACGCAGGGACAAAATACAAAATAGCTTGAGGTCCTGTTATATATGAAATGGGAGTGACCATTGTATACTTTCACCTGGCGGTTGGTGTGACTGACCATTATTGAAACATGACATTTTGTGAGCAGTGACATCAGCTTAGGTGTAAGCATATGAGAGATTGCTCATCACTTTTGAAATGACATTACCCGTCATTGGCAACAACTCGATAGTGATCATGACCACATGTCGGGATTATTACGTTGATCGTATGTATCGTAATTTATAGTCCAAGTACTGCTAGCCATTTTATGAATAAACATATTTGTTTGAGATAAAACATGATATAATACTGCTTTCTGATGTTGCTGTGGCGGCATAACAAACAATGTTACATAATATAATTAGTAGGCTACGTTAAAGGAAGGGTCCTGCGAGCACTACATTGAGCATTATTTGTTAAAAAGATAATTATCGAGCCGAACTTACGTAATTATATAGAACAAAACACCATACTAGTCACAAAAATGAATAAAAACTGCCATCACTCAACATGCAATTTTTAAAATTCGCGGCGATCGAAAGTCCCGGTGTCGATGACGTCATGGGTATAGGTGCTTACATTTGCGCATGTGCATTGTATAACTATGACATCATCGACACTGGGACTTTCGATCGCCGCGAATTTTAAAAAGTGCATGTTGAGAGATTGCGGTTTTTATTTGTTTTTGACAAAAGTGTGGTGTTTTGTTCTATATAATTACAAAAGTTGGGCTCGATAGTTATGTTTCTAACATTTAGTGCACACTTTTATGCTTGCGGGACACCTCCTTTAAACTCAAACATTTGAAGAAGAAAAAAATCATTTCATTATTAGTTTTTGATGCTAAAGAGTAATGACCGTTTCATTATGACATTAATCAACCACTAGCACTTTTGAAAGCAAAATTGTAATAAACATGATAAGGATGATTATCAATGAAACGTTTTCGGTACGAACAAATCAACGAGTCTTCTCCTGGGCCATGCGTAAGACGCGGGTAGGATTTGACCTTTAACACTAAACCATAGGGCCTACATCTTTGGTAGGCAATAACCAGATATCAAAGTATAGGTCTTACGTGAGAAATTGTTCCTTGAATCTTGATCAAGTAAATTCCGACCCTATAAATCTAAAGTCAATAAAAAATAATGCTTATATATACGATCAATCATTGAATCGTGATTTAAAAGTCTTAATGGAAGACTTGTTCACTTGAGAGGTTTGAGAAACCGGACATTCCAGAATTCTTATCGGTGCAAGATACATTTGGAATAGATCCCCTTGATCCTAAATCATATGCTCGATCTGTTTAAAGAATCTGTGATTTTGTGATTCACGACGAGTCCTCATAGTAGGCTTCATAATCAAGCAGCTCCTCGACCTCAACCTCGACAGGAGCCTCATCCTGTGCGCTATGGCACGCTACAGCGGACATTAATAGTCGAGTTTTAAAAAACACCGTTGAGTTGTGAAAACGACCGTTGAGTTGTGAAAACGACCGTTGAGTTGTGGAAACGACCGTTGAGTTGTGAAAACGACCGTTGAGTTGTGAAAACGACCGTTCAGTTTTGAAAACGACAGTTCAGTTTGAAACCCGTTCAGATTTTCACGTTCAGTCGTTTTCACACGGCGAGTTGATAGTACAAGTCGCGACGAGTTGTTTTCGCGCGTTCAGATATAGACTCCTGCACAGACCTACACTGCGATTCGGCGAATCATTTTAGAAGAGTCTAAGATACTGATGACGGGCTCCTAATAGCCTTGATTCTGTGATGGGAGCACTGTACCAAATCAATGCGCAATTCGTGTAATCCTATAATAGTTCCGGAAAAGCACGAAGACTAGGCTTGTAAATGTGAGGTTTTCGGGCAATTTGTTTCTCCGGGGATGGTATGTTTGTATTTAAATGAACGAATGGGACCTACCCGTTGCACCTACAATGATAAAATACGATATTTTTAATTTATCGACCTAAATAGTGCCCAGGGCGTAAGCACCTGCCTAAATGGTAAACAGGCATGCCAGAAAACGTGAAAAAGTGAGGGCGCTATGTGCAGGTCCGTAGCGGAAAATTTAGCTTAATAACCCCTCATGGAACAAGGCTTAAATTAAAGTTGAGATGTTACTGAAAATGGTCATAGGTGACAAGTATGCCATATATGTAACCGGAGGGTAGAAAAGGTGTCTTGAAATATGTCACTTTTACACGTATTTCAATGAGAAAGATATTTGGTGTGGTGCTCCCTTTAACGCACAATGGCCATTTCCAATAAACCGAGTTTTGAAGTGGAAGATGGGTTCAAATTGCTTAAATATGCCTTGATTTACATTCAAAACACCCATTATATCAATGTCGGACGTTAATATCAAGAAATGTACATGATTTTCTCGAGAAATATCCAAGAAAATGGCTCTAAAGCTACAAATGTAGAGTCAAATGGCTATGGGTCTGTTTCGCGATTTTATAGATAGAGGGTCACGTTACCCTTGGCTAGAAGCCCCTCACGTGCAAGAATACTCCCTATTAGGTCTATATCAAGTAACTTGCATCTCAATTAAAGAGTTGATTATCTCATTTTCAAGTTCAAAGCTTTATTTAGAGTTTAGCACTCTCATTTAGGTTAACGAGTTGTCAAAATTCATATTTGGCCCCACATTGGCTCCAAAAAGAGCAACAAATCGTTAAAATTGTACATTTAATGCTTAACACAATACCCTAAGGGTAATATCGTGACAAAAATGTAATTGTGCGTTTGCCTACTAGGTAATTATGATACGGTCTGTGCAGGAGACTACATCTGAACGAGCGCGAAAACAACTCGACGTGTAAACAACTCGCCGTGTGAAAACGACTGAACGTGAAAATATCTGAACGAGTTTCAAACCGAACAGTCGTTTTCACAACTGAACAGTCGTTTTCACAACTGAACAGTCGTTTTCACAACTGAACAGACGTTTTCACAACTCAACGGTGTTTTTTAAAACTCGACTATTATTGTCCGCTGTAGCGTGCCATAGTGCGCTAGACTCTGCACGTAGTCGCTTTAGTTCTGTGGCTACATTCTGCTCTATATCGTCCTCACGTGCTCGCTTTTTCCCAGCGAGACGCGGATTGTTACTGCCGTCGACTACGTTTGACGCATGAGATATCGTCGGCGTCATTAACTCCTCTGGGATACGTTGACAACACCGAGGTTTTCGTCTGACGTTACAGGATACAGAGGGTGCTTGCTGTGGTTGATTATCGTCGTCGAACATTATGAAGCAGTCACCGGCCCCGGACTCGAAATTGATCAGGCCTCCGACGTACTTCCAACCGTACACCCTGTCACGTCTCCTGATATAACGCCTATAGATATCTGGCCTTCGGATCATGTATCTCTCGATCAGCTGTAAAATAAAAGGATGCATCGATGTTTAACCGAATGATAAAATATAGGTACCACACTTGTGTGATGTGAAATCTTTTTGACCACTACGCTAAAATATGTCATCGTTAAGGCCCGGGGGAACAGCATTTCCCCATTCCTCCCCTTTGCCCCCCCCCCCCTGATGCTTCCCAAATGAAATGACAAACTCTTTGTATATATACAAAAAATAGTTGGTTAAGCCCCCACCCCTGATGACTGGCCTGTCCCCCACCCAAAAGCCTTTCATTTGCTATCTACTGTAGATAGCAACATATCATAACCTGTTGAAATGGGTTGATACAAACAAGAGGATGTAGATAATGATGGCAAAGCGACAACATCTTTTGTACTCTTCAGTATCTTCAGTATGTTTTTTATCATGAATATGTGTTTTTACAAAGGCTGTAGCCGTCGAGAAGTCCCAGAGAGGTATTATAGAGCGCTGCCAGCGAGACTTCTCGTCGGACTAGCTACTTACGGTATATTAGAGTTAAAAAGAACGCATTAACTCTCGTAAATCAAAAGATTGAAAAGTCAATATTACAGATTGTGCTTAAAGGATCTTAAAAGATTGAAAATGTTCAATGAAATTTCAGTCCGATATATTGAAATTTCACTCTATTAGATTGAATATTTTCAATCTTTAAGATTCTTCCCTCAGTAAAATCTTTAAGATTGACTTTTAAGAGTATATCATTGATTTTCATGATGAAAACAATATGATATTTGGGCATGGGTACAAACTTTTGGGGACAGTCTGTATGAGGTAATAAAACTCACCGATACAAGCCGACCCATCCCGTCGTTGTCTAGATACCCCGCTAGTTCAGGGACGGCATAGCTGTAAATAGAAACACAAAAACCTTTTTAGGAGGTATGTTTAAAACTTAAATCACCAACTAAAAGTAGCCTTTATATCGAAAAATGATTGAAAAAACTAACGGAATGCGCGCGGAATGGAAGAGGTATCAAGGTGAAGTTGATAATGATTGGAAATGAAGAAATGATGACAAAACGCCCGGGGTACTCATATCATCTTTGACGGGGGTGTGCCGCTGGAGATCATAACCAATTTTTAGGGGTGTTTTATCTAGGTCAATAAATGGTTGATTCGCGATTTGGAACCATATGTCTAAGGGTTTTCCGACACAAACCATACCCCATGTGCAGGCATTTTATTGCTAACAAAAACCGACCCATATATTGGCGCACATGTTAAATACCGTATACATGAGTCCACCCCCCCCGGTCGACAACCAAAAATGTTTCGTTTGAATTCAAGTTTAGTCAATTTTGAATTTTAACACTTTTCACACAGCTATTGGTTTTACCATAGGCCTAGGCCTACACAAAACAAATTTTTCAGCTCGTGATTATTTGAGATCGATCACACAAAACATAGAGGTCCGTATTAGGTAGGACTTCCATGTTTAATACATTGAATACACTTTCCACGTGGCTATTAGTTTTAGCATAATTATACAAAACAGATTTTCAGAAATCTTTCTGTATCTATCTGTAGGCCTATCTGTATATGTCGTTGTCGGTAGAACTCGTAGAGGTAACATCACCAACTTAGACTAGCACATTGGATGGATGCGCGTATTTGTGATTGTGATAGCAATATTTTAGTTGAGGCCGGCCTTTGATGACGTGGTTTTTAAACACATCCAGGGTTACAGCGTTGACAGCCGAGGCAGGCAGGTTGTTCCATATGGGGACAGTGGACGGGAAGAATGTGCTTCCGTAGCGATTGGTCTTCTGTTGAGCTTGGTGTTGTTCAAAGTCTATCTCAAGAACCATTATAGGCATTTTATCATGGTGGTCCCAACATGGTAATGACATTCAATAATTTTGAATGTTTTGAAACATCTGTGACATTTTGGAATGTTAAATGCCTAGGCCTATACGGGAAAATTATTTCTTACCTTATATATTCAGCTATATCGAAGGTGAAAATCAGTCTTTTGCTGTAAAATGCAAAAGACCTTGCTACTGCTTCAACGAATTCATCCATGGTATGATGTATGTGTTTCACAGATTCGAATTCGTATAAACCTAGATTTGGCAGCGTTTAACGCAGCAAAAACAGAGCGAGAAATAATAGCGTCCACAAAAGGCCACTACTTTTCACAAATTGGTGTTTGTTTACATTTCCCGCTCATAAACGTCCCGTTGTCAAGCGATCTACGCATGCGTCCGTACCACGTGTTACTTGTCAACCAATGATTGCACGGATGTCATTGTTCTTCTGCGCGCGCGTGGGTAAGATCCGGCGCTAAGATAGCGCGCGTGATTGCTCGGCAACGCTTGCCGCATTCATACAACGCGCTAGGTCTATTGCGCGAAGTCAATATGGGGAATTTAACACGTTCGCCGACAAGTTCAAAAAATGGGGTCGCCGTTCGGACAAAATTACACAGTTTTTAACTTGTCCGACGGCGAACCCATAAAACTAGCAGGCCTGCACTGTCAGAGTCAGACAAATTAGTTTATCTTGCCTTGCTTGCCTGCCTTGTTTGCTTGCTGGGTAGGGCTGTCAACTTTTGGGATTTACTTTGCTGGGAGGGAGAGATACAGACTCCAAAAAAAAATTCGTAAAACATGCACAATTTTTTTCCCGTCAGCAGCTGAAATCCTGATAAGTGGGGTGGGGGGGGGGGGGGGGGGTGGTAGCCATGAGGTTTTTGCATGGTCAAAATCGTAACTGTACCGACGGAAGCTAGAAGGGTGTTGATACACATTTTAATTTAGGTAATTTGGTTGAGGCGGGAGATTTTATATGCTAGGCGGGAGGCGGGAGTGCTGGAGAAAGAGTGTCTATGCGGGAGACTCCAGCCTAATGCGGGAGAGTTGACAGCCCTGGCCTTGGGCCCAGCTCCGTCAGTAGTGACGATTGGCTGCCACGTTCACCATATCTCCGGATCATCTTTCACAACTTTGCTGTCTTGTGCCAGACGCTTTGCCTTTATTATTAGACTCATACCGGCCCATTCCTTGATGTTATCGAAACATTGTTTTTCTGACGACCTCTTTTCCTCCCGCCTTCCACTTTCCACTTTTCTATGATGTGGATGGAGCAGGGGTAGCACTGGCTCAAAAATGTGAGGAGTCCCATTTGCATTTGTCAGGACCCTTTAAGGACTACAAAAACTAAATTTAAGGGGTCCCCCAGAAATATAAGGGGTTCTGGAAGTTTGAGCCTTTGAAAATGGTCAAAATTTCTTTTAGAGACAAACAGTCGCTAACACAGATACGCACACTATAGCGTAAGATCATGTAACTCTATGTCGTATCCATGTTAATCAGTAGATACTTATATATAGAATGTTTTGGAAATTGCTTGAAACTTTTGCGGAAGCAATTCGGAAGCGATTTAGTGTGTTTAACAATTTTTAAAAATACAGGATTTGCATTGTATTTATCTTTTACGGACATTAATAAATTTAAATTGTAGGCACAGGATGGAGATTGACAATTTTCAGAATGTCTTAAGGTTTCCACGTCCATACATCGTCAGATTTAAGGGGTCCCTTTATTTTCGATTGGGACCCGTTAGTGAAGTTCAGTATGTAAACTTACGCGTCCATTATCGTCCAACAAGAAAATAAGGGGTCCTAGGACGCGAGGACGCGCAAGAACGCGAGCCCTGGGATGGAGTGCCAGTGAGCTACCACTGCCTCTTATGATGTACCCAAAGTAGGCCGGTCTCCTTTTGATTAGCTCTCCTACAGTTGTTTCTTCACTCTTCTTTATCTAGCTGATGTATTCATTGTCGTTGGCAAAGGATATTTTCCCCGGTGAACACCAGTTCGACCCTAGGGAAGTGTCAACCCTCTTTGGCGCCAAATTTATCAAGCACTGTAACTTTTAAACCAATAATGTAATGTGCATAAAAGTATACATTTTTTTAAATGAAATGAGTCAGAGAATCCATTTTGGACACTTGGACACTTAGTGTTACTGCATCTCCAGAAAAGTACAACATGTACTACGACCAATTTACTACACATCTGTAGATGAGATTCAAAGCTTTCATATAGTAATGTATGCAGTAGTCATGGACTAGTACCTCTAGCATGTCTTTAGACCAGGCGCTAATCAATTTGTAAACACTACTGATGTAAACAACGGTCACCTCATCTATAAGATTGCCAAATAAGATAGCAAAGTTATGAGGTAGGAGGTAGAACTTATTGAATGACCCTCGTATACATACACATACACCGTAATGCTCACTTTGTTGAAAGGTTCCGTTTACAATTATAAAATACTAAGCTATAAACCTGCTCGCCGCGCCCGGTCACCTGGCGTGGTCCCTGGTCGTACATTTTGAATCTCCGTTGGTTTCGTAAAATGGATTTTGATCTATACCCACATAATTCATCACACGTTAGAACTAAACTTTCATCCTAAACCGCATGGGGATGGATAACCAACTCCAGTGTCAGTATCATTTTATGAATTTAATCCGTCGTTATATAGCCTAACCGTTCGTCCCATTCGCTTTGATCACGTAGGGGCCTAACCTTAAACCTTCACAGAAAGAAAAAAAGTGAGTCATCATCGAAAAATGAGTCATTTTGTCCGTGTAGTGACACACTATGGCTCAATATGAGTCATTTTGTCCGTGTAGTGACTCATTTTACGATAATGACTCACTTATTTTTTTCTGTGTTGATACGTGAACGAGCCCCTGTCCGGCATCGCCACTGTAGGCCTACTGTTCGAGCTACACGCGTAATTTCCAATTGTTCATGAATAGGCCTAGGCCTATTGTCATGAAAGGATTAGACTGGAGTTGATTTTCCAATCGGTTTTGGGATTATTTAATTTAGTTGTAGCCTACCATGGAGTACTAGTATAAATTTGAGTGTGAAATGACGATTTTAATAATTGCAGCTAATCTCACACAATATTCCAAACTTTTTTCCATGACTGTAACATTAAGTACTAGTAAGTTACGGGGTAAGTTAATGTGGCTGCCATCAGCTTTATTCCAAAATTCCGAACGCTTCTTAAAAATAAGAAAATGATTTCATTATTTACCCGACTATGCATGTTCCAGACACTAGAATACATGCCCCAATAAATAAAAAGAGTAGGCCTATACAATGTGTACGTCATGCGTGGGTTGATCTTATGTTGTCGTAGAAGAAAGCATTGATGAAATGTATTTTGTATTAATGTGAAGTAACCTTTTAATAAATTATTGTACAACACTGTACAAGGATTATACCACTCCTACAGCAGGGAGATATGGTCTACAAAAATCAAACTAAATAAGGAAAAAACATAAATAATATTATGTAACGAACCTTATTAATTTTTATAGCATAATCATAATGTAATTAATTAAAATAAATTATAAGTTGATAGGCCAAAATGTGCTTAGGTAGGTCGAAATGTTTCAGTTTAAGGTAAAAAACCCCTGTATATTATATTAAAGTACTTTCCCATTGGCTAATGACGTCATATTAGGATAATAAAGGGATTCCCCTGGAATTCCTGATCAAAACAACAACACGGACTGTCATGGTGACGCTTGCAAAGCGCAGAGCGTGACTGCTGGTTGACTCAGGGGTATGCCACTGAGCTTGCCGATCGGGTCCACTTTTAAATTGAACTTTAGTCCCGACTTTAGTCAGCATAGAATTGGTGGCGCTGTTCTACCGATAAGGCGTAATTGTCATAGATATCTTTAATGCCCCGCTTAGATATCTATGGTAATTGTAGCAGACGACGCGACGCTGGCCACGCGTCTCTCAGACGACCCAATATGGCAACGGGAGTGCACCATTTTGAATTATTTTTAACAGTCATCGCCCGGTTAACGATAAAAATTCTTCTAATTATGATGAATTTGTCAAAATGATAAGTTTAATATTCGCGATTAGGCTAGCTATGTGTTATTCACTACGAATTCAAAATGTAGGTTTCGCGTGGCCACCGTCGTCTGTGTAAATCTACAGCGCCCCCAAACCTATGCTGACTAACAATTCCGTTAAACCTGATTAAACATTGTTAAACGCGTTAAACGCCGGTCACGGACGCATTCCGGACGATTACCATAATTTATTAAATTATGCAAAAGGGTCCGTTTTCGCTAGGTACGTTAGTATAGGACTTTCCTATCCCAAAATTAATAGTATCCCTGGTTGACTGTGTAGGCCTATAACAATGGTAGGCCCTCCTATATAAAGAGATGGGCGTTAAGGAAGTAAACCATACCGACATAATTGTTTTAAAATTTCGCACGTATTAAGTTTCCGTGGTTGTTTCCTGCAACATTCAGCAAGTTTCAAAATAATTTCCTATCATTTCCGTCGACTTCATTTTCGTCAACTGACTTAAGGTAAGTCCGGTAATTAGCCACTTTCATGTATTAAGCAATAATGACGTTTACAAACATACTATTCGGGCTCTTTCGCAGACAGGATAGAGACTGCCGTCATGTATGTATATTAGGAACTTGAAAGCCGATCAGTGAGTGTCAGTGAAAGCGTTAACATATTTGAAGTTCAATAAAAGTAACTTGAAGTGAAGAATAAGTCTATACAATTTCCATAAAAGTTTTTTAACACGCTAAAAATACGATGAAAAGGAAGAAAAAACATCAGTGCTGAAAAATACGAATCTCCATTCAATTGCGCGTTGCAGCAAATATCAGTAGGCATACGCAGGGGCGTATCCAGGATTGGGATCCACGCCGGGTGCGCAATCGGGTGCGGAGTGTCCAAAATAACAAGAAATAGCCTAATTTTACATGTTTTGGCATAAACACCCGCAATCGTGCGCGAAAATGGTGGACACTTGTTGCACTTCACGCATCCCCGCGCCCCGTACACAATGTTGGGAGTTGAATGGGGTGGGTGATGATTGTGCTATAGGCCTATGTCTACTACAACATTGCTTTGGGAGGGAAGGAGGGGGATGGGGGAAGTACAAAATATCCACAACTGACACATAACATGTTTGTCCCACGTTGTTCACAATTCACGTGCATGGGGGCATACAAACGTTAAGTGTACCAAGTAATTTCGCGCATGATTGCGGGGTGCGCGCGCCCCATTTGCACACCCCTGGATACCGGGCAGAATTATAATAAGTCTCAAAGGGTGGGTCTTCTTACATGTTTGCGCCATCATTTCCGTGACGCTCATTTCCGTAAGATTTTACCGTTACGGAAATGATTTCTTGACCCATTCTTTTGCTGATAATAATATATGGAATTTAATCGATCTACTTTCCTCTACAACAAAGAATCATATTCAATAGTTAATAACTTGTATTCCGATTTTGAACTCACTTAGTTGAATTTACTCAGCATCACATCTAATCAAAAATTGTCATTTTCATAACAAACAGTGTTACGGAAATGACTTTTCATGTTTTTTCCTATGCTACAACATTGAAATTTGAATGTTGTATAAAATTCTTAAAGTCCCCTAAAGATCGCGCCAAATGCTCATTCAAGTAATTGTGCACCATAATGAACACATTCCATGAGAAAATTTTAAAATTTGAAGAAAAAAAATTGTTCATGTTTTCTGAATGTCCAAAGTAGACACTTAGCAAAGAACCACCCCAAAATGTCCAATTTCATCCTTATTAGGTCGCTTTCGATCTCGAACCTCACCCCATGCACGACCTTAGCCCACACTCCACAACCTCGACTCACACCCCACGACCATGGCCCATATCCTTTAACCTTAGCCCGCACCGCCACGACCTTGACCCACACCCTCGACCTCAGCCCACACCCACGATTAAATAGACTAGGCCTAGTACTACTAAGCTATCAGTATCATTTCAATATTCCTCTAAACTGGCTTACATAAACATGAGCGATCAAGACTTGGGGTCGAGTATAATTCCACGCATGCTCTTTGACAAAAGAAATCATTATGGGAAAATAATTTTAGCTGCAAAATAGTAAATTTTCTGGGCCCACACCCCACGACCTTATCCCACACCCCACAACATTGGCCTCACACCCCATGACCTCAGTGGCGTTAGCAGGATTTGTAAGTGGGGGGGGGGGGGGGGGGGGGCAGGCCCTTCATTCCCCCGAATAACTACACCCAATTTCCCCCGATTATCTGTCCCGTAAAAAAGGCGCGCGTAGCGTGCGAATTTTTTTTTTCAGGTCGGGGGGAGGGACAAGGATTCGATTCCCCCGACTGACGCCAAATTGGATAGAAAGTAAGTTAAACCCCTTAAATTCCCCCGAATGGGTGCCCGAATGAAAGTCAAAAGTGGGGGGGGGGGGGGGGGGGGGCGGCCTCCGCCCCCCCCCCCCTTTGGACACGCCACTGCATGACCTTGACCCACACCCCACGACACCGGCCCACACCCCATGACCTCGGTTTACACTTCAAGACCTCAGCCCACACCCAGGACATTTTCCCACACACCACGATCCCGGCCAACCCCCAAAGACCTTGGCCCACGTCCCACGACATTTGCGCACACTCCAAGACCTTGGTCCACACTCCACAACATGGCCCACACCCACAACCTTGGCACACACTCCACGATCTTCGCCCACACCACACTACCTCGACACACCATTCACGACTTTGGCCCACACCCCACGACCTCGGCACACACCTCTCAGCCCCGGACAATACCCCACGACTTTGGCCCATACTCCACGACCCACACCCCATGACCTCAGCCCACACTTCAAGAACTCGGCCTACACCCCACGACCCTGGCCCACACCCTATGACCTCGGCCTATACCCCGCGACCCCGGCCCACACCTCACGACCTCGGCCCACACTCTTCGACCCCAGCCCACAATCCAAGACCTTGGCCCACACCCCACGACCTCGGCCCAACACCCACGATTAAACAGACTAGGCCTTGTACGTACTACACAGCTATCAGTATCATTTCAATATTCCTCCAAACTGGGAAATTAATAATAATTATTGTTCCCCAAGATGTCTTCTTTAATGAGCGGTCAAGACCCGGGGTCAAGGAAAATTCCACGCATGCACTTTCACAAACGAAATCATTATGGGGAAATATATTGAGCTGTTAATAGTAAATTTTCTGCTTTGATAGCAAAATATTATTATAATTATTAATATTGTTATTGACTAATTATATTTTCGACTTTAAACTAGTTGTTTCGCATAATAATTAAGAGGCGAATGCTAATGTTTAACTTCAGCACATGCCCCCCCCCCCCTTTGGACACGCCACTGCATGACCTTGACCCACACCCCACGACACTGGCCCACACCCCATGACCTCGGTTTACACTTCAAGACCTCAGCCCACACCCAGGACATTTTCCCACACACCACGATCCAGGCCAACCCCCAAAGACCTTGGCCCACGTCCCACGACATTTGCGCACACTCCAAGACCTTGGTCCACACTCCACAACATGGCCCACACCCACAACCTTGGCACACACTCCACGATCTTCGCCCACACCACACTACCTCGACACACCATTCACGACTTTGGCCCACACCCCACGACCTCGGCACACACCTCTCAGCCCCGGACAATACCCCACGACTTTGGCCCATACTCCACGACCCACACCCCATGACCTCAGCCCACACTTCAAGAACTCGGCCTACACCCCACGACCCTGGCCCACACCCTATGACCTTGGCCTATACCCCGCGACCCCGGCCCACACCTCACGACCTCGGCCCACACTCTTCGACCCCAGCCCACAATCCAAGACCTTGGCCCACACCCCACGACCTCGGCCCAACACCCACGATTAAACAGACTGACCTTGTACGTCTACACAGCTATCAGTATCATTTCAATATTCCTCCAAACTGGGAAATTAATAATAATTATTGTTCCCCAAGATGTCTTCTTTAATGAGCGGTCAAGACCCGGGGTCAAGGAAAATTCCACGCATGCACTTTGACAAACGAAATCATTATGGGGAAATATAGTGAGCTGTTAATAGTAAATTTTCTGCTTTGATAGCAAAATATTATTATAATTATTAATATTGTTATTGACTAATTATATTTTCGACTTTAAACTAGTTGTTTCGCATAATAATTAAGAGGCGAATGCTAATGTTTAACTTAAGCACATTGTAAACGAAGACGCTAAATATTCCCAACCGCATTTGCCGCTGCATTATACAAGGCTACTGCATAGCCAGAGGAATAACGCCAACTATACCGGGTGGTTCAAAAAAAAGTTGACCCAAGTTTTAGGTAACTTTTCAACTACATTTTAGAGTTTCAGAGAATTTGTGTTTACTTAGGCCTAAAAAAAAAAAAGAGGTTTGATTGGCGTAACATGACCAAAACAAATAGGGTAGGTCGGTCGGGATTTCTTTTTTTTTAAATTATTTTTTTTTAAATTAATTTTTAAATCACCTACTGTGCAATGTCTACACATAGCTCTAGCGTATTTAATTGCCGGGCAAAAGTGTATCGTTGTGTTCAACAATATATAATTTCGATGGGGACTTAAAATAGCCGAAAATGAAAGCAAACAGTCAAAAACTTTAATCTTTGTTCAATTTTTATAAATATATATATATTTTTTCCCCTCAAAATAATAAAAAATATTCAGGGTCGGCGATGTATTTAGGGTCGGTCGGGTTACGCCAATCAAACCTTCTTTTTTTTTAGGCCTTAGTCTTGACCAGCAGTAAGTTTTGAAATTATCCTGAACAAATGGTAAATTTAGCTTGGTTGGTTCTTCAGATATGGTTCATTACAGAGAGCATGCACAAAACTGCCTTGTCCACGGGAGCGTCCTTTAGTAGAGATATAATGTACAAAGTGGACTTACACACGATTGGTCACAAATTGTGAAAAAGGTGAAAAAGAAAAAAAGAGACATCTGAAACATCTGCCTTGTGCATGACATTACCTACCTACGTACTTACGTTTCTTTGTTGAACGTGAATGGCACATAAGCACAGAGATTGGGATACTTTGTCAGGGCGGGCTTTTCACTTCTGAATCTAGAGCATGCTGTTTTGTTAAAGATAAAAACTAAATGACGCTCCCGTGGACAAGTCAGTTTTGTGCATGCTTTCTGTAATGAACCATATCTGCTGATCAAGACCAAGTAAACACAAATTCTCTGAAACTTTAAATGTGGTCGAAATATTACTTTGACCTTGGGTCAACTTTTTTTTTGAACCACCCGGTAGTGCAGCGCCTGAGGGAGCTGCACAAAAATACGAGACATGACGTCACTGACGAGAGCCCTCTATCACTGCAGGTACACGAAGTAGTCAATATTTTTTCTTTTTTCTTTTCAGGGACAAACTCGACAAAATGGCCTCTTTTCAGGTTGTTATTTTTATTCTTGTCAGTTGCCTGTGCTTCAGTGCGATAAGCTACGCCCGAAAGCCCTTCGACAACTGGTGAGAGAAAGTTCTTTTAGAATAAATTTGAAAACGTTTGTTTTGTTCAGTTTATTATCTCATCATTCATATTTATTTAGCACTCACATATACAATATTACAGTTGCACAAGTTTGTATAAAAATTGAAATCAGATTGCACATTAAAAACACATACAAATGATCATCAACCAGTTTAACGAAAGTTTTGAGAAAATGTTTATAAAACCAAAGAGTACCAAGGATAGCCCAAAAAGCTTCTGAATAAGAGGCTTATTTCCATTGGGGTCCTTTAGTGGTTTGACAAAAAGAAAGCAAGCAAGGGGCATGGCAGCATAAATATATTTGATTCTCACATGAAATAGACATAACCCTAAAAGGGAAAAACAGTATTGCACAAATATTAAAACAAAACAAAAAACGAGCCAAGCTTATGAAGCAGCAGAGGAAACTTGCTCAGCAATTAGTGCCTGGTCAGACAAAAACATTTTGGTGGCCTTTTTGAATTGTGAAAATTCATTTATTTGGGAATTCCAATGCTGTATGCCACTATAAAAGAAAGTGAGGTTAGCTTGGCCTTGAATCCTAGGAACAATGACATTGTGTGGGCTACCCCTGGTACTGTAGTTATGAAGTGATGTTATACGGATAAAATTTGTTTGTAAATATTCAGGGGAAATACCATGATAAATTTTAAAAACCTGGTTTAATTTTAACTGGGTTACCCTGTCCTTGACAGATAACAAGCCAAGTTCATTGCGTTGTTTTTGTTCAATATGGGTACGTGGACCAAGGTCCAAAACAAACCTGACCGCTTTGTTCTGCATGGTTTGAAGTCTATTCTTTAAATACTGAGGAAGGGATGAATACCATGCTGAACATGCATAATCATAGTAACAAAGGATGAGAGCGGAACATAAAGTCTTACGGGTTCTGCGATTTAAACAACCAACATTTCTATATAAAAACTTTAGTCTGGAACCAGCCTATTTTTATAACTTCCCAGGCAATGCTTGCACCCGTTAGGGACTCATCCAAAGTAACACCCAGGTATTTAGCAGATTTGGTAGATTTTAATGTTTCCCCACCACATGTAACTGTAAAAGAGTTGACTTTCTGAAGTTTTCTTTTAGTTCCAAATAAAATACATTCAGTTTTGCTTAGGGTTTCACACCACTAAATAACGTCTGGCCCTACCCCCTTTGAGGCAAAAGTCCAAAACCGGCCCGTTTCTATGCCGAAACAGGAGACCTATTGTAAATTACAGTTTAAAATTAGGGTATTTACTACAAGTTATGGCAAAATTAATATAGTGTGAATTTTGACAGACACATCAGCGTTCTTCAGGTCCAAAAAAATTGATGCAATGATGATTTTTTAATATTTTAACAGAGACATTTGTGTTCAGGTCATTTCCGGTATCTGACGCAATAATCTTAATCAACAATTGCGTGTGACCAGGAAAACTCAACTCGTACTTTTTGAAAAGGCTCTAGCTCAAAATTATGCCGGTTACCCCCCATATATGAGTTGTTGAGTTAGTAGTCATGGCTTTCATCTTCAAGTTGAAACCAAATTTCAAGTTACCAGTTTCTTATAACGTCGAGAAATATCCATCTTAAAAGTGTGCATTTCACGTGTAACCCTATGGGAGATGTATTTAGTGGTGTGCAACCTTAGATGCAAAGAAAGTTTATTATCCACTAGCCACTGTCTGCATGACTCAATCGCTTTACCAAGCTTGTCCGCAATGCAATCAGGGTCGTTGCCTGAGACCAGTAGGGCGCTGTCGTCAGCATAGAGCCTATAGATGGTGTGACCGGTGACGTAGTGCCCGGCGGTTTGCGTGCGCACCTACAGGGAACGGTGCTTTAATTCACACTTGATTGATCATTACTTACCATGCTTACGGTGTAATAGTGCAGAAGTCATGGTATTCATCCCTAAGCACAATGAGAGACCAGGTACTAAATCTGGTTGCCCGGCGGTTTGCGTGCGCACCATAAGGGCATGTGCTTTTAAAATTGGCGCTCAGTGATGTGTGTTTTGCTTTCATAGTATGATGTATATGCAGTAGTCATGGACTAGTACCCCTAGCATGTCTTTAGACCAGGCGCTAATCAATATGTAAACACTACTGATGTAAACAACGGTCACCTCATCTATAGTTACTAACTTCAGACCGACTGGTTTTTTTTAAACAGGGGTCTTACCTGAGCCGATTTAAATTCTTTTGGAACTACATTTGAAGTAATAGAAATATTAATAATATGGGTCAATTGGTCTTTTAGCAATTCTGCTCCATCTCTCAAAGATCTTGCAGGGATTCCATCTAATCCAGTGCTTTTGCTGGTATTAAGCGAACACAATTCTTTATAAATAAAATCACAAGAAACAGGTGACAACTGAAAAGCATTAGATTTCACACTTAATTTTCTGTAATAATCTGATTTTTTTTTGGAATCAGCGCCAAACTTTCCAAGAGATGCAGGCAATTTACTGACCAAAGAACTTGCAACAGTAGTATAAAAAGTATTAATAAAATTTGCAACGGTATTTGAGTTAAAACACATTTCACCATCAATATCCAGAACAACACGTGACTGGTCCTTATTTTTAGAGCTATAGCCTAGCATTTTAAGCTGTTGCCAGAGCTTTTTGGGATTAGATTTATGCTCCTCAATTTTGTCTCTAAAATAACTGGCCTTAGCTTTTTTCACGGCTCGTTGAATTTTGTTTCTAATTTTACAGTAATCTGAATCAGGGACTTTCAAAGGATTACCTTACCTAATCTTGTGATTGACTTTTCACCTATTCAACTCATAATGGATTATCCTATCTGGAGAATGACTTTCACACCTATTATGGATTATTGATATTCCACTTATGTGTGCCAATAACTTGGATATGCTGTATTATATATTATTATTATTGTTGACTATTTTATAATTAGATATGTACTCCAGTCTGAAGATTGCCACCACCCTGTGTGGTTGGTGTGCATGAAACTGCCAGTTACTATGTATAAATAATTCTAAATTTACTGCTTGTTTTTCAATATATTACGCTCTTCTTAGGAATTGAGCACTTTTGATACGGGCAGTGCATCATTTTGATAATTTATGATTGTAATCTACATAAAATAATAAACACACCGTGAAAAAATGAGAGTCTAAGATGCTTTAGTTTGGATAAAATCTTAAATTTTGTATGTTTTAAATTTCATCTGATGCGCGTCAGACGAAATTCGTAGTGCATTGTCTATGGGATATACACTTAGCTGGGCATGTACGTGATGTAACAAAATTTAAGATTTTGTCAAAACTACGGAACCTAGGACTCTAATTTTTTCAGGGTGTGCTTGTTATTTTATGTACATTACAATTTAGGTGAACATTTGGATTTTGAAAATGACACATTAGGGCTTTAATGATGGACAAGTTACATAGGCCAACCGCTCGATAATTCTAAAAATGTTGGGCTGGTAAATGATCTCGGTGCTAGACGTTTAGGCTATAGGATTATAAACAGCTCAGTGGGAAAACCACACATCATGGCGATCTCTCCTCAGTTCTCTCTTTATAATAGACTGATACCGTACTTTCTTACTTTCAGTGGTGGAAGGTGTTCTTACAGCGCAAGAACATGTGCAAGCACCGACTATTCAACAGAATGCTACAGTTGTGGTTTTTGGGGTTGGCATTCATGTTATAGACTAAGATCAAAGTAAGTAAGATATTTCAATATACATTTTGAAATGAAATTTTAATTGTCGACAAGCAACCAACACATTTTACTGGAGTAATGAGAAAAAATATGAACTCCCTTCAGGTAACAACATTTGTTGAGGGAAGTAGGGGATGATAACTACTCAAAAATGCAGTCGAATCACGTGAAATTTCCCTTTACCATTGCCGCCAAAGCAAATGAATTTTAATCCAAAAATTCTCAACTATACGCAATTCTGTTGTAAAAATATATCCTTATTCCAAATCCGTTGAGGTTCGGAGTCGAACCCCATTAATTAAAACGTTATTTCATTTTTGTCTGGGTGCTACTTTCTAGTATTTTTGCTGGTCGACAGACCAGCCTGTAATAGCGTATGTCACTGACTGACTGACTGACTGACTGACTCACGGCTGGGGCCTTTAAACTTTCTGTGAACCCGCCCAACCAGTCAAAAGTGTTGGGCGGAATTTAATGCACTATTTCTACCCTTTAAGCCCAAAATACGAGGCATAAAACGGGGAATTGTGGGTAACTTCAAAACTAAACGGCCTACGGGGTCCAAATTTTGGCTCGGGCATGTTGGTACTCGGTGTTTCTAGAGAAAAAATCGGTGTTACTAAAATTGGAAGAAAAAAAATGATTTTTTTTCCGAAATTTTTTCCCTCAAAATTTTGAATTTTAACGACTGATGCGTGCCTACATGTAGGCCTACTGTAGACTCAAACTAGCTACATAGGCCTACAGCCAGAGAGGCGTTCGGCGACCAGCTATAATAGGTGTGCCTATTCTTGTTTAGTACGTATTCCTCATATGCTGAGATGAATGAGATCCATCCGCGGATGCGGCGGGATCTTAGCGTTATGGGTAAGGGTATGGTGTATAAGTCCCAAGTATGCAAATAAGGATTATGAGATTTATTCCGTTGTTGAGTACTGGGTAGATGTGTGGTAGAGCATGACATTGTATTCAGTGAAGGTGACGCTGACCAGTTACAAGATTTTGGACAGAAAAACGGCATTTACGGAACCCCAATAAAAATGATTTTTTTTCTTCTCTATAGTATGGGCTTGAGACTTTATGTGTAGGTAAAGATAATAATTTTCCACTTTTATAAAAAAAAACATGAAATTCTGATATTTAGAAAAATGTTGGCGAAATATTTTGCCCTACACACAGAAAACACGATGTAAAAAATTATGTAAATATAGAACTCCATAATTATTATGTAAGAGTTTACATAAAACATGTAATATATACCCAAGCTTGTGTAAAATTGTATGCAAAAGCTTAACACAACTGTTTACATAGTATTATGGAGTTCTATTTTTACACAGATTGTGTATTTTTTACATAATTTGTGTAATTTTTTTACATAGTGTTTTCTGTGTGTATATTATACTGTGTATCGGAAATCGACAATTTCGATAGTATGGTAATGCGATATTGCGTCATAGTGACGTCATACTAGGCATGCTGGTACTTATTTTGATCAATGGATAGAGCACAGCTTTTAAGCACGTTATGACAAGGTTCAAGCTTTGACTTACAGTCGGTGGCCAAAAGTGTGAAAAAGTTATTTAGGGGTGAAAACAACCGAAACTGTTGATTGTTTTTATGTTTTCTAAGATAAAACATCCTGTATTTTCATAATTTGGCACTTAGAACTCCATATTGACTACAGGTTTTGAGAACAATTCAAGTTTATGGCCAATTTTGGCCGAAAATGGCTGTTTTGCGGTGACAAAAATGTTGATCCATGCATTTCAAATGATGGTATGAACCACCAAATCCCTGTAAAATGTCTCATTATTAGTTTTAAATGTATTCAAAGGCTACACTTGTTCAATTTATTCTATTGAACAGAGTCAATCTAATTCTTAATTTCTTAAATGTTCGTTCAAAATCTAGGGTCTCGGTGACAATGGTTTTCCCAAATTTGACATTTTTCTGTTAATTCGGTACTTCAATTAGCCATAACTCCAACATAGAATAAGTTATAGAGATGCTCCATGTGTCATATTATTCAGCATTTCAATAGGTAAATGGTGATATAAAATTGGATAAGCTTGCTGCGACAAACGCATATTTTATCCCAAAAAGTTACCGGCCAGTCGGGCTGGCTAGGCAAAAAAAGGTTACCGGCCCGACCAAAAAGTTACCAGCCGCGGGCCGTCGGACCGGCAGTTATTTCGAACACTGGTTTTAACACCTGCGCGATTTAGAGATCGGCAAATCTTGTCTGACACACCTGGACAAATGGCATGAACGTGATACCTTTATAGTCATCTTCCACTACCTCCTTTTCTAGATTTCTAGGGGCAGTCTATGGTCTATCTGAACTCGTTATTGTTTGGTAGGTCAGAGCATACATTTTAATGAGGTGTTGCATGAAGTAAACGGTCGATTTGGTCGATTTAAAAAGGTCACCGCTGGAGGCGTTCACGTGCAGAGCGGCCTAAAAACTTTACTAAGGTCCGTAAAACCCGTGAGAGGAGACCCATAGCTATAATACCCTGATACTTATTGGTATATAATGGCTTGGTAAGACGTAAGACAATGGTTAACTGTTGTTATCCAGAAAACAAATGCACCCTTGCACACAAATGCACCAATGTGCACACACACATTGAACCCCAATTTGCTAAAATAATTTCTATTCAGAGGGGTACTGTAAAATGCTGTTAACTGTCAAAAACAACTAACTGACCAGCGTCACCTTAATTTCATTGACTTCCAATGATACCAAATTTAATGTAAGGGAACAGTTCCATTTGTACGCGATAAAAATTGCGAGAATGTTCCGCGACCCGATGAGTTTTTTATCAGGCCCCGATGAGATTTTTATCGCGAACAGTTGCGAGTAGCAAAGGATTATTTATCGCGAAGCGTATTACCGCTTGTTTAAATATAACGAAAGATAAGTGGTCGGTATGTAAATAGAGCTTTGGGTTATTTATTCTAGTTGTAAGGTACAAATTCAGCATTTCATGTTTTTAGAGATAATGTTATTGATTATGGATGTTTAACGTAAACTGTATTATCCTCGTGTATTTGCTAAACAATGTCCCGCTCTATTTGCTAAACATACCCCAGGGATTAGCAGAGGCCTCGTATCGGGCCCCGATGGCTATTTTATCGGGGCCTGATGACTATTTTATCGCGAATCAACTTGAAAAACATCGCGTCCAAAACATATCAGGCCCCGATACAGTCGCGATAAATTTATCGCGTACAAATGGAACTGTTCCCTAAGTGACTACCATGTCCGTTTTAAATTAATTCGATTGTTTATCTAAATGTTCTTTTCAGGTGCACATCGTATCGGTATTACCTAAGATACAGAACCTGCCCTTGTCCCCATGATCCGGAACCCGGAGAGCTCATCCCTTAATGGCCAGTTCATGAGACTCTGCGAAAACACGACTAGAACAGAAGTGAACTACTGTAAAGCCTAACTGATCGAAAGTTTCGATCTTAATCCTTATTGGTATATTAATCGGAAATAAGAATAAATATTATAAGACTATAATTACAAGCATCAATCAGATGTCATATCGACCGTACTTATAAATACTAATACATTGAAACACTGATTGTTATTATATGGACGACTGTATCAAAGACATAATAGTATTCATTGTTTTATACATTGGGCCATGCATGGGGCCCGGGCATGGGGGTGGGGCAACTCTAGTACAACAAATCATACTTAGTGATATTTGTCATCAGTTGGTATTATTCATCATAGGGTATTTTGCATGTTTCACTATCTGTCCCCATCCTAAGTATGACTCCTTCTAAATATGATTTTTGTGGTAATTTCTGTATCGCTTACCAGAGCTCAAAAACACACTTCTTTGTGCTTGTTCTTATCTACTCTTTCTCATCTATCTTGCCATTCCTTTAACATTTTGAACAAATGCACTATTCCCTTGAAATTTAAGGTGAAATTCTAAGCCCATTCACTTAACGGCACTAACGATGTTTATCGAAATCGGCGCCATGTTTTAGTCTCATTTAATATTTTCGTTAGTTCGCAAGTGGTGTGCGTAGCGTACATAGACGTTTGTTATTTTGCGATTGGGGATGAGACTAAATCTGGACGGCGATATCGCGAAATGTCTAAAACAAAATTCTGCCATTGCGTTTACACGGCGGAGAATTATGATTAAATATGGAATAATTTAGCATTTTCATGTTTTAAAAAGTGGCTGGAAAGAAAGATGAGGACATTATGAAGGTGCGTAGCTAGTATGAAAATCAACGGAAATGCAGTTTTGCTGTAATTCACCCATTGTCACCCGGCTCTCATTCGAAAGCCACACCATTCACTTTATACAGCAAATCAAATTGACAGTTTCTCGCTATACAATTTCCCCATACGTTGGTAGGAAAAAAACACACAAAAAAAACACACCAACGTATGGGTTTCCTGTACTAGGGCAACTCCACCGGCCCGGGCCTTAGGGGCCGGGTCCGAGAGTACATAAAGGCGGGGTCAGCCTGTTATTCCGATGGTCCGCTATTTCGAAAGTCCGTTATTCCGAAGGTTGGCTACTCCAAACACAAAATTTCCTATATGGGCAGTCCTCTATTCCGAAAGTGAAATAAGGTTCGTTATTCCCAATATTTGTAGCGCTATCTTGAAGGGTGTGGACCCGGGGTGTGGACCGCTATCCCAAATGTCCGTTATTCCGAATATTGAATAAGGGTCCACTACTACTCAAAATATCGTCGGGAGAGTGCTACATTATCGTAAGTGCCATTTGGCTAATTTTACAGGAGGAGAATTTTTTGTTTGTATGTAGCCGTTTGTTTCGAAGTTTAAAAAAATGAAATAGGATTAAATAGCAATTAATTTGATTTTTACAATATAAATCATATAAATAGTGATTTTTACAATATAAATCATATAAATAGGGTTAAATAACAAACAAATAAATAACTTATTTACTTATTTAGATATCGTAAGTGCATATCCCAATTTTGAGGTGAGTGTTACACCATCGTATGTGTCACATAGGCGTACCCAGGATGTTGCCACCCGGGAGGCGCCATGGGACTCAGTGCCCAAAATCGATAGACCGATGTTTTTAAAAATCCGAACATTTTCCAAAATGATTGTCCCAAATTTATTTGCAATCACTTTCGAAAACTGACAAGCACAAAAACAAGAGTTTTCATTGCAGATCCCAGATCTTGCAAATACCATGGTCCAATATTTTGGTTTTGCATTTGCATTCGTACCCGGGGACGCGCGCCCCCTGCGTACGCCAATGCATAGGCCTACGATGGTGTTGCACTCTTTCACTTGTTTAATATCAGCGTGCTACACCATCGTATGTGACACTCACATGTGTTGCACTCACCTCTGAATTAGCTTATACACTTACGATATCTAAAAAAGTAAATAATTCATCTAATTATTAATTTTAGGGATCACGTCACAACTCGACCGCCCGGCAACCGCCGGTTACGGCCGGTTCCGCCCGGTTCTCACAAAACGTGTCGTCTGTTATAATATACACACATAATGAGGTCAAATAGTAACACTCTGGTGAACACGACCGGTTGATAGTGCCTCGTCACACGCGTGAGCAATAACATCTTGAAGTAATGGGCTCTTTTAAGACTTAAACGTCTCAGTTGACAACCAGTACAATACAGCTATTGATTTTCGCTGGGGTTGGCTTTTTCAATCTGTTTATAGCTCAATTAACTTTTTAAAATCAATACCGAAAGTCTATGAATGTTTTTTTTCTTCATAGAACGATTATAGAGAGAGCTATTATGACCGCAAAGTAACAGATTGATAGTGTAAATTGATCAGATTATAGCATTAAGTCAACCGGCGGTTGTTCAGTGTTGCATGTGCGAATATTCATATACCAGTAAAACATTTGACCTGAAAGAACCGGGCGGAACCGCCCGTAACCGGCGGTCAACGGGCGGTCGAGTTTTGACGTCTCCCCTTAATGAATGAATAAGTGTAGAGTGCAACAGCCAGATGTCCAACAAGAAATGATAATAGAGTGCAACACAACAAACAACTCGGCCTAACTAGGAAGGAAACATGCTACATGATTGGCCTAACTAGGAAGGAAACATGCTACATGATTGTAATTTTGTATAAATTATGTTTAACTCTTTTGATGTTCACCCGGTGCACCCGGGGGGGGGGGGGGGGGGGGGGTACTCACGTATGTTAGGCATACGGGGACGTGCCGCTCCAGTGGGTCAGCTTTTCATGAGAAATCCTTAGACATGGGTCCCATTTCCTACTGAAAAATCCTTAGACATGGGTCTGAATTTGAGAAAAATCCTTAGACATGGGTCTGAATTTGCGAGAATTCGCCGAAAATCGCGAAAAACAGTGAAATTAGCCATTTTTAGGTCGTCCGTAGGAAGAGACCTTATGGCAGCATCCTTCGTGTGTAGTCTGTGTGTGTAGTCTGTGTGTGTAGTCTGTGTGTGTGTCAACAATTTGGTATACACTTTTTGGTATACACTTTTTGTTACAATTTGGTATACACTTTTTGTTTTGTCCATTTCTTTTCCATACAATGTCCAATTGCAATCAAACTTCGGTCATAGATGCAACATGGGAACCTTCATATGTTAATGAGGTCAAAGGTCACATACCAAGGTCAAAGGTCATCCGAGGTCAAGATGTATATGTAAAAGTGGCTGCATATGTAAAATTGATTACATTTGTTCATTTCTTTTCCATACAATGACCAATTGTAACCATTATTATGCAGTTTGAATCTTCCGTCCTATACTTGCAATGCATTGGTAAAGACCTATTATTCTGCAACTTGTGTCACTGAAGTGAACTTGGAGACCAATTTCACACACACTTGGTCAGTGAACTTGGTCAGTTTGGTTACCTGCATGAGTACAATGCAGTCACAAAATGCAGTTAGACTATTTTTTTTTTTTTTTTTGTTGAAATATTTTGATAATTTTTTTAGGAATATTTTTGGGGGATTTTTAAAAAATTAAAATAAAAAAAGAGAAATTTTTGGAATTTAAACAACACAAAAATTGGAATTTTTAAAAAAAAAAAATGTAGGATTTTTTTTTTTTAGGTTTTTTTTTAAAAAAAATTGTAATTTTTTGAGAATTTTTTTGGGATTTTTAAAAAAAAAAATTAAAAAATTTAGGATTTTTTTTTTTTTTAGGAAAAAAACCATTAGGATTTTTTTTTTCTTTTCAGGATTTTTTTTATTTTTAGGAAACAAAATTAATTGTCTGTTCTTTGGAACAAAAAAATGTTATTGATATTTTTACAATATTATGGGTGATTTTTTTTAATTTTTGTTGATTTTTTTGTTGTTGTCAAGTCAGATTCTCACTGCATAATAATGATAAAATCGGACGGATTTTTTCGCATGATACACAAATATATTGGTCTCGCTATGAGTTTTAAAAATATTGTGCTCGACTGCGTCTCGCACAATATTTTTTAAAACTCATAGCTCGACCAATATCTTTGTGTATCACGCTCAATCCATCCGATTTTATATCAAACTTTGGTCATAGATACAACATGGAAACCTTCATATGTTAATGAGGTCAAAGGTCACATACCAAGGTCAAAGGTCATCTGAGGTCAAGATGTAAATGTAGAAATGGCTGCATATGTAAAATTGATTACATTTTTCCATTTCTTTTCCATACAATGTCCAATTGCAATCAAACTTCGGTCATAGATGCAACATGGGAACCTTCATATGTTAATGAGGTCAAAGGTCACATACCAAGGTCAAAGGTCATCCGAGGTCAAGCTGCATATGTAGAATTGATTACATTTGTCCATTTCTTTTCCATACAATGACCAATTGTAACCTAACTTTGGTCATAGATACAACATGGAAACCTTCATATGTTAATGAGGTCAAGGTCACATACCAAGGTCAAAGGTCATCTGAGGTCAAGATGTAAATGTAGAAATGGCTGCATATGTAAAATTGATTACATTTTTCCATTTCTTTTCCATACAATGACCAATTGCAACCAAACTTCAGTCATAGATACAACATGGACACCCGCATATGTTAATGAGGTCAAAGGTCGCATAGAAAGGTCAAAGGTCATCTGAGGTCAAGATGTAAAAATTAGTACACTTTTTTTTTGTCTCTTGTTCATTTTTTTTGTTGTCTCTTGTTCATTTTTTTTTTGTCTCTTGTTCATTTTTCCATACAATGACCAATTGCAACCAAACTTGGGTCACGGATGCAACATGGAAACATTCATATGTTAATTAGGTCAAAGGTCACATACCAAGGTCAAAGGTCATATGAGGTCAAGATGTAAAATTAGCTGCATATGTAAAATTAATTACATTTAAACAGGTGAAGTACAATTGCAACCAAACTCCAGGATGTTTATTTTATTTTTTATATCCTGGATCCGCTAGTGGTCTAACCTCTTTCTTTCTAGATGCCTGTGGTTTGAGATCCACCTTGTTACCTTGATTTTTCAAAAATCGAGGTACTCTATCTGTGCCGTTTCTTTCATCTGCTGCTTCTTCTTGCAATATTTCTACAAAATGCTTCTTCTCCTACAGTTTACATGCTACAATCACCAGATTTGGTCAGTAGGACCCCCTACCTGATCTACATATAGGGTCTTCACAGTTTGGGGTCAAAGGTCACACAGGGGTCACTAGGGGTCAAAAGGTGATTTTCACTTAAAACGCATTTCCAATTTAGTGAAATGACCTAGGATCGTCAAAATTGGTCCACATATTCCTTTTGACCGTACGCATCTACAAAAGAACGGTTTTTGAAATTAAAAAATATTTGGGGTCACTAGGGGTCAAAATGTAAATTGTCACTACTTTCATTCAAAATGCTTCTGCTATATCAGGAAATGTTTGATTACTGTCAGAATTGGTCAAAAGATTCCTTATATCCATGTACATATAGGGTTTAAAGCCCTTAAAAGTGTCATGTCAAATGTGCTCACTAGAGTTATTCATCTGAAAATGTACATGATATTCTTGAGAAAAGCCGTAAATAAGTCAAAAGTAGCCCAATATTGCGGCCTAACCGAGGTACTGGCAACATTTAATAAATCGCATTTGATATTTAAGTAATTAATCAACTGGCAGTTTAAGAAAGAATCATTCCAAAAGAACGAAAGCGCTCCATTTGGCCACATTCTGTTTTTACAGACACATTAAAAGTTTACATGCTACAATCACCAGACTTGGTCAGTAGGACCCCCTACCAGACCTTCATTACAGGACCTCACAGTTTGGGGTCAATGGTCACAGGGGGGTCACTAGGGGTCAAAACGTGATTTTCACTTAAAACGCATTTCCAATTTAGTGAAATGACCTAGGATCGTCAAAATCGGTCAAAATATTTCTTATGACCGTACGCATATATAATATTTCGGTTTTTACAATCAACAAATATTTGGGGTCACTAGGGGTCAAAATGTTGATTTTCTTACCATTTCACTTTAAATGCTTCTTGTCTCAGAGGAAATGGCTTATGAATGTCAAAATTGGTCAAAAGATTCCTTAGGACTATGCACATACAGCGATCTCAGCGATTAAAATTGACGTGTCATGCGGGGTCACTAGAGGTCATTGACCTATACAGTGGTAAAACGTAAGATATGCTCCGATTGGGACCGGGTTTATTGCATCTTGTTTGGATTGATGAGCCAAGAAAATAAGTTAATCATTTTGACCAGGTCAAAGGTCAAGAAGGGGTTAATACGGGTCATTGAACTTTACATAGGGAAAAGTTAAGACATGATCCGATTGGGACCGGGTTTATTGCATCTTGTTTAGATTGATGAGCCAAGAAAATAAGTTAATCATATTGACCAGGTCAAAGGTCAAGAAGGGGTCAATATGGGTCATTGAACTTTACAAGGGTAAAAGTTAAGACATGATCCGATTTGGACCGGGTTTGTTGCATCTTGTTTGGTTTGATGAGTCAAGAAAATAAGCCAATCATATTGACCAGGTCAAAGGTCAAGAAAAGGTCAATATGGGTCATTAAACTTTGCAGAGGTAAAAGTTAAGACATGATTTGATTTGGACCGGGTTTGTTGCATCTTGTTTAGTTTGATGAGTCAAGAAAATAAGTTAATGATATTGACCAGGTCAAAGGTCAAAAAGGGGTCAATATGGGTCATTGAACTTTGCAGGGGTAAAAGTTAAGACATGCTCCGATTTGGACCGGGTTTGTTGCATCTTGTTTGGTTTGATGAGCAAAGAAAATAAGTCAATCGTAATTGACCAGGTCAAAGATCAAGAAGGGGTCAATAGGGGTCATTGAACTTTACAGGGATAAAAGTTAAGACATGATCCGATTTGGACCGGGTTTGTTGCATCTTGTTTGGTTTGATGAGTCAAGAAAATAAGTCAATCATATTGACCAGGTCAAAGGTCAAGAAGTGGTCAATAGGGGTCATCTGGGGTCATTGAACTTTACAGGGGTAAAAGTTAAGACATGATCCGATTTGGACCGAGTTTGTTGCATCTTGTTTGGTTTGATAAGATAAGAAAATAAGTCAACCATATTGACCAGGTCAAAGGTCAAAAAGGGGTCAATAGGGGTCATTGAACTTTACAGGGGTAAAAGTTAAGACATGTTCCGATTTGGACCGGGTTTGTTGCAACTTGTTGGGATTGATGAGCCAAAAAAATAAGTCAACATATTGACCAGGTCAAAGGTCAAGAAAAGGTCACTAGGGGTCATTGAACTTTACAGGGGTAAAAGTTAAGACATGCTCTGATTTGGACCGGGTTTGTTGCATCTTGTTTGAATTGATGAGCCAAGAAAATAAGTCAATTATTTTAATCAGGTCAAAGGTCAAGAAGGGATCAATAGGGGTCAAAATGTGATTTTCATTTAAAACGCTCTTGCATTTTAATGAAACGACACAGGAACTTAAGAATCTGTCAATATATTCACGATTACCATCCCCCTATATAATACTCGGGTCTTTAAAATCGAAATATGTTCGGGGTCACTAGGGGTCCAAATGTAAATTTTCACTCTATTCATTCAAAATGATACTTGTCCGAGAGGAAATGACTGATGATTGTCAGAATTGGTCAAAGGATTCCTCATATCAATGCTGATATAAGTTGCTCCTGCACTAAAAGTGACATGTCACACGGGGTCACTAAGGGGCATTGACCTATACAGGGGTAAAATTGAAGACATTCTCTGATTTTAACCGGACTTGTTTCTTCTTGTGCGCATTGATAAGCTACGATAAAAGTCAATCATTATAACCCGGGATTATAACCAGGTCAACGGTCAAGAAGGAGTCACTAGGGATCATTTTCTCATAAAATAAATCAAGGTAGCCTGGTCTTAGACCAGAACAAGATCTAGTTTTTAATCTACCCTATAAACGGACGACCTATTTGGGACCGCTGTCCCTATTTTTTGAGGTAGAAAAACCCTTAGAAATGGGTCCCAATTCGCGAAATTCGCGAAAAAACAGGCAAATCAGCCGTTTTTGGAGGTCGGAAAATCCTTAGATATGGGTCAGGGTTTCGGAGTTCGGGCGGCATACCCCCGTCAAAACATAATTCAAGTACCCCCCCCCCCCCCCCCGGGCCGGTGCATTTGAGCTCATTTGAACAGTTTTCAATATTTGAGTTTATTTTCAAGGTCAACAAAGTGAGTAGGTCGCAGTGTTTTTAACAATAGACGCAATCGCCTTCTGCGTTGTCATTATGTGCCTGCAGTTAAAAGGGTTAAACTTTTGATTGTTGTTTCTCGCTGAAAGTGATGATAGACCCATCACTCATCCTTAGCCACAAATCGGTTGATACAATCGGTTGCAAAATGATGAGAATAAACTCACCATTAGTGGAAACTTTTCAAATGCACCGGGTGAACATCAAAAGAGTTAAACATAATGTATACAAAATTACAATCACGTAGCATGTTTCCTTCCTAGTTAGGCTGAGAACTTTTTGAATTACCCTCGTAGGCATAGTTATCGCTATGAGTGTGACCAGGGCCTAACACAAATTAAAGCTTTTTTTTTCAAACCTTAAGATTCAGTTTGGTAGATTTTAGTATGGCTATTTTCGTTACCACGCTTTTACCATATTACACACTTCCGACATTTTTGCAGACTTGCAAATACATAGCCGTTTATGGTATAAGGTATACATAGTCATCATAAATTTGTATGAAAATAATGGCATGCATTTCGGAGCAAAACATATACCAAAACTACCAAATTATGTTCATTTCAAAACTTAAAACTCAACACGATGTAATTATTTCGTCTATAGTTTTGTAGTGTGTTAAATAAAGTAATAAATTAATAAAACTTTTATTGCAAAACGCGTCATACGCCATTTTTAAACATTTTTGAGATTAGGCCACCAACATGTAGGCCTATATGCTTGCTTTAAGTTGACACCTTTTCAATATTCCAATGTAAACTTTTGAAAATATAATCAAAAGTAGCATATGTTTTTTGTCTAGATATTTGATCAATTTGCTAATATCTCAAATTGGGAAAAAATTATAAAACGCGTTTTGCGATGAACCTATTCGTTTGTATCTTTGTTCATCTCCGTATAGCAAAATTCCTGCAAGGAGGAAGTATAGTTAAAGATGATTTCTATTACTCGTTTTCCTTTACAATATCTCAATATATGCAAATAAAGTTTGATTGATATGATATGTTTGATATCGTTCAGTGTATTTGTGTAGTCTGCATGTAAAGCTGTGTCCAGTCCATTCCACTTCCAGAGGGGAATATTATACTTTTTCTCTCCGCTCTATTGGGTTTAGGCCTAATAGGTGTATAAAATAGTAGAAACCTTTATTTTGCTTTTCACTTATTAGGGGCGGTGCAATAATTATGTGTACCCCCCCCCCCCCCCTGGCAAGCCAAAAGGTGGGGGAGCAATTTTTGGCAGGTAAAAAAGGGGGGCAAGCAATTTTTGGCATACCTTTTAGGGGAACCATAATATTTTGCTCTACAAAGGCTTAGAAAAAACCTAAAGACACGTTCAAATATGCAAAATGTCCTGCTCGCTACGCTCGCATCATATAACTAAGCAGTTTCAGGTTTGAAATTAGAGGTCGGCAAAATTTGGCATGTGCAAAAGGGGGGCATCAATTTTTTGGCGAGGCAAAAGGGGGGGGGGGGAAACGATTTTTTTGGCAAGGCAAAAGGTGGGGGGGGGGCAAGCATTTTTTGGCTGACCATTTTGGAAATCCCCCCCCCCCCCCGGGGGTACACATAATTATTGCACCGCCCCCTAACAACTTTTAGCTTGTCGACACATTTTCCGCCATCGGTACATTTGCAAATTGTGCCCCTGGTCTCGAAAAGCTGCATGGCTATACGCTACTGAAATTTATGATAACAACAACAACAAATAAAATTTATATGGCGCCAAATTCCAAAAATGATCGTAGCGCAACAGAAAAACACATGGACAAATAACAACAAGAATAACAATGCATGAAATTACTGCGATGGATACAAGTGCTTGAAACTGTCAATGCTGGGAGAATCACGTATGTGGCGAGGAAGAGTGTTCCAGATGGAAGGCCCATAAAAAACGCAACGAGATTTTGACCGGTTTTTTCATAGGCTTAAGGGTAAAAAATGATCAATATTTTTATATATTCATAAACTGTAATGTCTTGGAAAAATTTACCGAAAAAATGACGATGTTATCTCTTTCCATCTTCAAGATATGGTAACTTAGGCAAAATTGGTGAAAATCCACTTTGTCCACGAGATGGAAAAAACGCACAATAAACTTTCTGTAAGGTTTTTTTTGCTGCATACCGATTTAAAAAAGGATGAGTTTACACTGATTCTTGTGAAAATCAATAGCAAGTTATTGCCAATGTCCCTTATGTTGTTAGCTTCATTAATATCATATGATTAATACAAAATCTAAAACCATTCATGTGTGATTTTTCACTGTAAATTGGTGAGACGAGGTGCTTGAAATCGGTTTAAAACTAACAGGGGTCCACAATTTGCAGTTCGTCAGCAGATATTTTTGGAAGTTGAATACATAAAAAACCTACAGCTACCTCGAAATCCAGCGGCAGTGGCTTTTCTTTGTTTGTCAGCTTCACCATCCTATGATGGATAAAAATTGAATATGAATGGGTTATTTTTGTTTGAAAGGCAACATTTGCTGTCTTTCTTTCTGTTCTTTGTCGATCTGACTGCTCCTTGTTTAAGTTTGCCAAGGTACCCTCATATTGAAGCTTCATGTAATCACTTGCTACCCCGGGTTGCTACCGTGTTTTTGTAGGAATCCGAACCACGGGAAAGACGTTTTGGACATGAATATGAACCTACTATTGACTTTCACAAGAGTTATTAGTGTAACTCAAACTTATTTTTTCAATCAATACAATAGACCCCTTCAGAGAGCGTTTTTTTCCTCTCGTGGACAAAGTGGATTTTCACCAATTTTGCCTAAATTATCATATCTTGAAGCTGGAAAGAGGTAACTTCGTAATTTTTTCGGTAGAAATTTTCCAAGATATTATAGTTTATGAATATATAAAAATATTGATCACTTTTTACAATAACGCCTAAGAAAAAAGCGGTCAAAATCTCGTTGCGTTTTTTATGGGACGCCCTGTATATATAGGCTGATCCGACGGGGGGTATAGCTTCTATCCATCTATTGTTCTCAATTGAAAGCTGACATATTGGATTTTGTTGCAAATCAATATTCATGAAGTTACACACTTAGCGACCACTTGGTGCGATCATGCCTGAAGTTTTACACAATGGCTAAAGTATTTTTATCTACTCGGTTCCACCCAATCACACCTTGGGAGGTAAGAACAAAAGGTACCATGCACTGACTCGAGTGTTTGATTGCACATGTTTTTCTTTCGATCACCAGTTGGTACACGCTTGTCATGATAAGCGTTGATGTCGTTGATCAGTTACCGATTTATTGGTCGACCGCTTTTGTAAAAACAAAAGGTACCACTGGATGAATAGCCTCGCGGCAAATCAATTTGGCACAAAGGCACAATGCTGTTACGTTGTTGTTCCTCCATTCTATTATACCTCCATGGGCTGATCTGTTTAGATTGTTACATTGTCAAAACGAATTAAAGTAAATATTTTGTTTCATCTCGATCACTTACCTCTGGCAGTAACAATCGTCGCACATGTAACAAGTATCATCAAGTTGACAACGATAGAAGCCATAATTATTTTAAAGTTCAATATAATAGTATATCAAAATTAACAATATGAAATCGGGAGTGTTGAGTCGTTACTGACTACACACGCAGGCGTTACATTGAATCATGAGACAAAACTGAAACCTGACCCTGGGGAGATACGCTAATGGACTTTATCGCCTACTTTAGTAGTGAATTTATACATGGATGAGTATATTGTTGAAAGATTCATACCAGGATTAGTGATATATATAAACATGAGAGAAAGGTTAATTCTATCTAATCCAATTTCCACTTACTGAGAAGAGTCATATCATCGGATGGGGGAGAGGCAAAGGTCATAGGTACGGAGCAGGATAGATAAAGGAGGCAGTGAAAATTAGAAAGAAGGGGCCACCCCATGAATCGTGACGAGGGGCAGTTTTTCATGAACTATTGCTATCTGGAGAAAAAACATCTAGAAACTCCAGAGTCGTCGCTAAGCTACCACCTAGCGTCGGTAGCAGAAGTTAGCCACTCACTCATGTGTTGATAAAGGCAGCATTGTTCGCCGAAACGTCCACAATAAAAAGTAAGTGGAAATTGGATTAGATACAATGAACCTTTCTCTCATGGATGAGTATATACAATGTAAATAGCAGTCGAAATACACGGGTTAAAATAATATTGGAAATTAATGAACAACTAATATTATCAGAATTTTTATGGTCTGCCCTCCTTATCATTTGGGTTCGTGCCGAAAAACACCACAAGTTGAATGTATCCTTCAATCAAATCGTCTCTCCCATATTCTATCGTTATTTATTGTCTCTTCTGTTTCTCTGTCGTCTGCTAACTGCAGCTGATGGGTGTCGTCTGCTAACATCTGATGGATGTCATTTGTTAACTGTAGCTGGTGGGTTTGTTTGTTAGTTTGTTTGTTTACACGGTCGGTCCATACGGACACACGCTTGGGTCCTGTGAAGGGACCATGCTCGAGCAAAATGCTCGGGCCAGGCTTAAAAAGCCTATAAGCATGCTGGCTGAATGAAATGAAAGATGGAAGAAAAGAATGAAATAAAAAGAGCCACTTTCAACAAATGAAGTTAACAATGTTACTGTTAGCATGGTTAGTCTTCGGACATGAGAAAAAGAATAATCTTGATCCAATCTCATTTGTCACGTCATAGTCCTGTTTTCTGCTAACTGCAACTGGTGTGTTGCCTTGTAACTGCAGCTGGTGGGTGTGGTCTGCTAACGGCAGCCGATGGTGTCGTATGCTAACTGTAGGTGATTGCTGTCGTCTGCTTACTGCAGCTGGTGGGCTTCGTCTGTTAACTGCAACCTGATAGGTGTTGTCGGCTAACTGCAGCTGGTGGGTGTGGTCTGCTAACTGCAGCTGATGGGCGTCTGATAACTACATATGATGGGTGTCGTCTGATAACTTTATTGCAGCTATTAAATGGGTGTCGTCCGCTAACTGTACTGATGGGTGTCGTCTACGCGTCTGCTAACTGCAGCTGGTGGTTGCAGTGTTCTGCTAATTGCAGCTGATGGGTGTCATCTGCTAGTGCTAACTGTAACTGTTGGTATAGTCTTCTGCAGGGATGATGGGTGTCATTTGTTAACTGAAGCCGTTGGGTGCACTGTGAGCTGCAGCTGATGGGTGTCATCTGCTAACGGCAGCGGTTGGGTGTGACTTGTGCTAACCGGGGTTGATGGGTGTCATCTGTGTACGGCATTTGGTGATGTCGTCCGCTAACTGCAGCGGGCGGGTGTCGTCTGCTAACTGCAGCGGGTGGGTGTCGTCTGCTAACTGCAGCGGGCGGGTGTCGTCTGCTAACTGCAGCGGGTGGGTGTCGTCTGCTAACTGCAGCGGGTGGGTTCATTGGTCTGTTTATTGCAGTAAGTAGATGGACGTCATCTGCTAGTGCTAACTGTGACTGTTGCTATCTTCTGCAGGGCTGATGGGTGTCATTAACTGCAGCTGATTATTTACAATCTGACTATATAAGTGCGAATCGAAAGTCACATAGAAATGGTGGTCCCGTGCATCGGAAGAGCAATACCCGAGCACGTTAAAAGGTTACAGACTCGTTCGTAAAGAGAAGGGGATCATCCCGGTCTGTATCTGTTCAGTTCACACCTCAAACGGACCCAATGGAAATAAGCCAATATAAGCTTATTGGGTTATCCAGGGTCCGGGTATCGTCTGCTAGCTGGACGAATGGACGTACATTTGAATCTCCGTTGAGAGCGCACGGTCAAAAAAAATCGCACAGTACATGTACTGTATGTACAATTTTGCCTTATATTTGACTATTTGAGCTGAATATGCTCACACAAAACAAGTACCCTGCACGCAATCTCGGTTTTTTTCCCTATTTTCTTTTTTTTCCCCTTATTAATTTTTTTAGAGGGGCTGGGGCGGGGGCACAAATGGGTTTTGGGGGCGGGGGCACAAATGGTTTTTTCCCGTCAGGGGGGGGGGGGGGGGGGGCATTTTCCCCCCTGCCCCCCCCCCCCCCCCCCCCCCCCCTGAGCTACGCCACTGGATCGGCGAGCTCTATGGATAGAGCTACCCATTCGCTTGATCACGTAACCTCCTACGTATAATTTAACCTTGAATATTCGTGAACGAGCCCCTGTTCGGCATCGTCCGGGCGTGGTTTGAATATTTTGAATGGTGCCCCCTTTATAACTGATACGCTATCTTCGGAAGATAGCTGTTCTTAGGCTTTTATTCTTCTGCTTTTTTGTTGCTGCAATATTGTAAAACCAAAGGAGATGATATTGTGTTTTCCTTGTTCCTATAGCGTGAGAACAATAGAGCATAGAGTCTCAACGAATCTTTGAATATTTCGAGGACCTACCAGGCCCCCGGGACCAGGCCTAACCTTAGGTTGAGGACAACCTTTAAAATGTACCAATAAGCGAAGTATTGACTATACCACCAAGCGCGGTTTATTTTGAGAGTCGTGTTCAGTTCCATCCTTCGTACATCCCCGAATTTGGCGCGGCTTTAGATCACAAAATGACGCTCCTTGACCGATTCAAGAACAGCGGCCTTCATTATTTTCTTCAATGTTATGATGTTAGCCATTGGGGGATCAGTCCATTCGGTGAGATCAGAAAGAAGTATGGATAAGTCAATGCTATATGCTGATGCTGAAAGTTTTACGTTTCACTACAAATTTATGATGGTGTGGTTTTGGATAGCGTGTACTGTGTACTTTTTAAGCTCCTCCAAGCTGTGCCAAATGCCTTTCGGAAGTTCAAGATTCCCGGTCAAAACCGTCGGGGGGGGGGGGGGGGGCTGCTCCCCTGACCCCCGGGAGATACGCTGCTGAAAATATTTTTAATTTTGGACCCACAAGTCGAATACTTTTAAGGACTATAGCCAGACACATGTATGCTGACCTACGGATGGTTATGGAAGGGTGAACACATGTTTGTCAGAGTGAATAACAATACCGTTTCAGAACACTGACGATGATGGCATCCCTTGCCTGTAAGCAATAATAAACAGAATGCCTATAGTGAAGCTATCTTCAATAGAAGTATAGGGATGCTATCTTCAGCAGACAGAATCCTATCTTCTGAAAAGACACGTGTGCACGTGGATGCTATCTTCAGTAGACAGCATGCATAGGGACCAATAATAGATAGCATGCATGCATGCATGCATACATAGAGAAAGGCCCGTAACCAACCTTTTTTTGTGTATTAATTTACCTTTTTTCGGAATACGCCACCTCCCTATCCCCAAACGCCCTTACCCATTGTGTAGCATTTTTTTCGTGCCGGTTTGAATTAAAATATTTCCTAATACTTTCCCTTTCGCCCCTCCTCCCTTTTTTGCCTTATACTAAAGTTCCAGTTGTTACATAGGCCTACTTTACAACATACTCCATATGGTGCCGTGGGAGAGGAATAGCATTGTCATGATTATAGTTCTGAATCTTGGCTACACATAATAAATAGTAAATAATAATTGATATTTGTTTCACTTTTGTTTTGCTGTAGTCAAAGCCAGAGAGAGATTTTGGACAACGGAAACGGAAAATTCCTCTTAAAATAAAAACAAGTTTTTCGCTTTTGTCTCCATATTGTATGGTTAGATATAATAATAATAATAACACTAATAAAAATAATAATAATAATAACGCTAATGATAACCATGTTTAAAAACCTAAGAGCGCTGTACACAAAAATACACATAAAAGAAGGCAAAGAATATAACAGCAACATGGAGCATTGATCATGATGCACACAGGAACGTAAAATGATACAAAATAGAGAGTCCGATAGGATCACGAGAAAAGGTGAGTCTTGAGAGCACGTTTGAATGAAGAGACGGACATTGCATTTTTAACAGTCAAAGGCAAATTATTCCATAACATGGGTGCCGCGATCGAAAAATCTCTCATACCGTATGACGAGATGATCTAGGCACGTGGAGGCGGAATTGTGATGCCGAGCGTAAAACGCGATTTGCATTATGGTGTTGCAAAAGTTCACAGATATATGATGGAGCAAGATCGTGCATGGCCTTGAAAGTCAGAAGAAGAATTTCGTAGATAATCCATTTGTTGATGGGGAGCCAGTAAAGTCGACGAAGGTGAGGTGATATGTGTTCCTTTCGTTTTACTTTACAAACAAGTCTTGCAGCAATGTTTTGCACACGTTGCAGCTTGAGGATGTCCGAGTCTGGCAGTCCATACAACAAACTGTTGCAGCAGTCGAGTCTTGATGTTACAAAGGCATGGACAAGGCGCTCTGTAGTAGGCTGGTCTAGATATTGTCTTATGCTACCAATCTTTCTAACAGCATTATGGGCTGATTTGCAGATATTGTTAATGTGTAGAGACATTCGATTCGGAGCCCAGAATCAAAGACAACTCCGAGATTTCGGACATGGTCCTTAGGGATAATATCAGTATGGCCAATTGACACAGAATTGAGGGGATCAGCGGTACGAAATCTGGAAGAAAAATGTATAATTTCAGTTTTGCTGTAATTTAGGGCAAGTTTGTTCATGATTGCCCATGACTTCACATCGTTCACGCATTTCTCAATTTTGCTGATTGCAGTGCAGCGTTCATTTGGATGAAACATCTATATACTCATTTTCGGTCCCTCGCCTGATTAGATAGTTCAATAATAATTTTACACTCGCATCCCTCTTCAACTGAAAAAGCATGGTAATTGCGCCTCTAATAGACGAGCTAATTAGAAAGTTCAATGCCAGTATTTTCCCGTTTTCAGACATGCGCAGAAAGGATCACAGATGATAATCCGAAATGTTGAATTTCTTTTACTCGGATAGCTACTGTTCGGGCAAAAATTGTGGTTTTCGGAGTGAGTGATGACATATGGTCTTCACCCAAAATATTTTCATCAGGGATATAGCTACATTTCTGTATATGCGGCCGTTTGTTATTCTTAAAGATCGCATGAGTACAAGCATTTATACGTGATAATACGCGTCCGACAAATAAAATTATTTTACGACATTTTCTATATGTAATTAAAAACTCTTACACAGATCTTAAAGCGACACTTTCGCATTAGTAACATAGATGAACGCGTAGTTTGCTAACGATAAAGAAATTGTGGCGGTACCATAACAACCGTTCCTATGTTGAAGCTGCGCGACCGCGTTTATCATGGCGCGCGCGATTCGGCGCACACGTAATGACGCATACAAAGTGTATACGCGTTTGTGGCGCAAATTGCAAATTGTAACGTGGCAGGGTGGAAGCTAGCATTCCGTACACGCTAAGAAAAAGGATGCTTCAGGCTTCAGGGGTTCTTGGCTGTCCCGTATGGAACCCTTTATATCACCTTAAACGGTTCCAAAAAGAACCATTTTAAAGTTCAAAGTGGGCAAAATATAGGCAAACATTGGTCTTTAGAACCTCTAAAGGTTCTCTACAGAACCTTTTGGGGGCCTTTAAAATCAAAGAACCTTTAAACCATATACGGGACAGCCAAGAACCCCTCTGAAGCACCCTTTTTTCTAATAGTGTACCCTAAAAAAGCCACCTCCTCCTCTCCGCACTTGGATATAAGGGCACATGGGGCATCTGGATAAACGGAACGTGTTTTTTTGTGTGGTACATTATCATGATTATTATAGAGTGTCTGGATTATTAAGGGCATCCGTGGTATCTGGATTACGTGGTTCACTATAAAACGAGTCTCAAATTACCTGGATATACTATGTAATGCGCAGGTGGGCCACCTTTGATAACTGGATTTTAAGGGTGTACACTCAGATAGTATCTCGGGAGGCTTTATAGAACACAGCAAACATGACAAAGGGACTACATACTATACGTTAAGGCCCCACATGCCTATTGGAGGAATAATGTATTTAATGTAAATAGGCCAAACAAAACCCGGATGGCATACATTGTGCTCAAGTACAAGCGTGGAATGGTACAAGTGATCTTGATGATAGACTTCGCCGACGATAAAACTAAACGACCGACTATAAAACTATAACGCTCAGAACGTAGGCCTACTGAATTACCTGGATACAGTATGTGCATATGGGCAGTGGCGACACCAGCACCAAAATGTTAAAGGAGGAAAACGGGGTGGCGGGGCAATAAAAGAATCGGGGGAGACATTTAAAATCTAAATTTTAAGTAACTTTCAATTTTGACATTAAAATTCAACTTTTTATTATTTGGGGTACAAAATAGGTAGAGACATGCGCTGATAGGAGGTAATAACTGGGGGGGGGGGGGGGGGGGGGGGGTATTAAAAACACGTTGATGGAGTAGGCCTACTTGGATTAGGAACATGGGTATCTGTATTATTTAAGAGCACATTGGGCCTAGGCTCATGGTGTATTAAGGGCACCATGTCACTTACATTATATCAAGGGCACTTTAGTACTTGAATTATTTAAGGACATACTCTTGATATTTATATAAACATTTATAACGCTTTGACCTCTGCCTATTGATATGACTTTTACTGCCCGCTATCTTCGGCACCAGCGTTTACTTTACTTGACTATGATAAAGTAAGGGCACCGGTGGTATCTCGAAATAACGGCACACTGCAGTGGGCCTACCTTGATTATGTGGTATCCGGTGCATTATTAAGGGCACCTGGGGTAACTGGATTAGGGGGTAGGGCTTAGGCCTATGGGGTCCCTGGATATAATGGGACAACGGGTACCTGCATTTCAGGTCTCATGGGAGGCCTACATAGGTATCGGGAAACACAAACGTAGGCCTACCTAGATTAAGGCACATCTATACCTGGATTATCAAAAGCACCTGCGCTATTCGGATTATTTAGGGCCCCGTCTGGATTATGTATAAATGTAGGACATGTTCTTGATATTATTGTATCACATTTTCTTACGCTTTGTTTACTTATTCCCCGTGAAATCTTCTAGCGGGTCCAGCGCGAAGCGCTGGTGCCCGCTAGTGATATATAACTGAGTGTCGTCTGCATACGAAACACTATTTAAGCCATGCGAAGAAATTATGTCTTGGATTGGGGCACTATACAACAGGATCTGATACTGAGTCTTTGATGACAACACGCTGTGTTCGACCATCCAAATAAGATGTAAACCACGAAAGGGCAGTGCCACAGATTCCATAGCGTTTAGACAATCGGTCAAGTAGAATACGGTGGTCGATTGTGTCAAATGCCGCAGTCATGTCCAACAATATTAGAACAGCTTCTTGATGTTGATCGATGGCGCGCAACAGGTCGTTGTTAATACGCAGTAGAGCAGTTTCGGTACTATGGAAAGGACGGTATGCTGACTGCATCTTCGCGTGCAAATGATTTTTGTCAAGGTATATATTAGGGCACGATTTGAATACTGAAAGTGGGAAACAATGGATGATATCTAGATATTATACGATATTATCATGTCTTTTAGACTTGCAAATAATATAATATCAACTCGAATGTATTGTTTAGCATACTGGAATACTGCTAATCGGTCAAATTCGTTGTTACGAGCCCCTGTCCGGCATCGTCCGGGCGTGGTTTGATTATTTTGACTGACGCTATCTTCGGAAGATAGAAGATTGCTATCTTCGGAAGATAGCTGTTCCTAGGCTTTTTCTTTTTTTCTTCTTTTTTGTTGTTGTAATATTGTAAACCAAAGGAGATTATATTGTTTGTTCCTTGGTCCTATATATATCGAGAGAACAAATAGAGCGTAGAGTCTCAACGAATCTTTGAATATTTCGAGGACCACGACAAAAGGAATTAATGGACAACAGGACAGTTTAGAGTTTAATGGACAACAGGACAGTTTAGAGTTATAAGGCAATACATGTTTTTCTTACAGCCTTGAAAATTGATGAATGGTATTCCACTCAAGTTATATCTGTTTAATGAAACATTCAAAGTGTATTTTGAATATTTTCTTAGAATTTTAAATGTTGCCATGTTTTTCGCTCAATTGTCCAATACTTCATTTTCTCTCGTGTTTTTTTTCTTCTGAAAGTGAATGGATAAACCATGACAAAATGTAGCACAAACTAAAAAGGTATTGTTTCAAGATGACTTTACTGCGAAGTTTAAATTACGATAAACAACTTATAAGTATAATTACAAAGAGATTACCTGTTGTAATTCATCTAATTGACCATGTCATTGTCCTTTAAATTAAAAATATTTAGGATACAATGTTTTTCGCTCAAATGTCCAATACTTCCTTTTCTCATGGTTTTTCTTTTGAAAGTGAATGTATAAACCATAACAAAAGGAACCACGGAATATAAAAGTATTCTTTCAAGATGACTTTACTGCGAGTTTTAAATTAAGATTATATTCAAAGTATTACAAAGTTATTACTTATTAATGTAATCGATTACATGAACATGCCATTGTCTTTTAAATTTAAGATATTTAGGAAACAATGTCAGTCAAAGTGCACTTGGCAAACCAAACGTTATCTAGCCAATGATATGAATATTAAGGTTGGTGTCAACCCCAAAATGTGAAAAATAGAGAGCGCCGTAACTTTTAAACTATAACTGTGATGAATGTAAAAGTATACAATTATGGAATGGAAATGAGTCAGAGATTCCATTTTTGATATCAAATTTCACTAAAAATGTCGATTTTTGACAAAATGGCAAAAAATCTTGGACAGGTTACAAAAGTCAATTTTGAGTTAAAAATGCTGAAATTTACTAGAAACCATGTTAAGACAAAACTCTAGGAGTGGTATTTTTAAATTTTTATTTTAGGCCTTACTTTTGAAAATGTTGACCAAAAAGTGAAAATACCGCTCCTAGAGTTTTGTCTTAACATGGTTTCTAGCAAATTTCAGCATTTTTAACTCAAAATTGACTTTTGTAGCTTGTCCAAGAATTTTTTTACCAAAAAAGTGATTTTTTGCCATTTTGTCAAAAATCGACATTTTTAGTGAAATTTGATATCAAAAATGGAATCTCTGACTCATTTCCATTCCATAAATGTATACTTTTACATTCTTCACAGTTATAGTTTAAAAGTTACGGCGCTCTCTATTTTTCACATTTTTGGGGTTGACACCAACCTTAAACCATAGCAAAAGGAAGCACAACATGAAGAAATATTGTTTAAAAGTTGACATTATAGCATCGCATGGTTTTGGAATGAGAGTGGCGCGTTCACAGTAAAATTTTACTGCGAATTTTAAATTAAGATAAACAAATTTTGCTCATTCGAAAGTTATTTTTTATGATAATTTTACATGCCCGTGTCATTGTCCTTTAAATTTAAGATATTTAGGAAATAATGTCAAATTGCACAGGGCAAATCAAAGATAATCCAACCAAATAATGATATCTGTTTACACCTACTTCCAATCAATTCATAGCACTGACCTGTTGTAAACTGTATAAAACCACATGTTTAGTATTATGTTTTCCATGCAGCTTATATTTTATTTTAAAATAATAAATACAATATCATATGATGAGGGACTGGAAAAAACTGCTGAAGAAAATTAATGCTGTGATCCATCATCAAATTGGAAATGACATGCATCTTATCATTTAAACTGACTAGCGTCGTCTGGTTAACTGGTTTTAAAGGTCAAAGTTTACTCCATAAATAAATATTGACTGATATATGAACCGCTTGCGTTGCCCTATAGTTGCTCCGCCTTCACATACAGTACACACGGGGCAGTATTAGCTCCATTTAATACAACTTAGTACAGTGATAGCACTGTATAGCAGCAATTCCCAAGCTCTTGATAGCGACTATAACATGAACTATATTTGCAGTCATGGCCTCTGCTAACTGGAAACAAGCTTCTTCGCTTCTTTTCATTGAACTATTGACTTTTGTTTGGGGAGGTAACGTCCTATTTCACCCACTAACGGGTGAAGGCAGCCACTATTATGTGGCTACTACTGTTGCCAGAGAAATGGTTAAGCGAGGGCACAATGTCACAATTCTCGTCGACAACAAATTTCTAGACAACATCAGAAGAAAAGAAGACTCTAAATTATTTCATTTCGAGTCTTTCAAACCAGAGTTCACAATGGATGAACATCGAGAGATGCTCAAATATCTCACCGATGCAGGACTGCGAGGTAAATATATCGAGTGGCTTGGTGACATGATTAAGAGCGGTTACATTGACCGGCAGGCAGCGGAATGCCAGAATATATTTGGCGATTTGCAACTTATGTCCAACCTCAGAAATAGCAATTTTGACATAGCAGTAGTTGATGGCACTGTGCTTTGCCCACTTGTGCAATATCTCGGGAAACCATTCGTGGCCCTGCATCCGGTATTGACTATATTAAGCGCAGTTTATTTTGAGAATCGTGTTCCGTTTTATCCTTCTTACATCCCCGAATTTGGCACGGCGTTAGATGACAAAATGACGCTCCTTGACCGATTCAAGAACACCGCCTTTATGGTATTCTTCAATGTTATGATGTCAGCGTTTGGGAGTCCATTCAGTGAGATGAGAAAGAAGTATGGGATAACTGATAAGTCATTGCTATATGCTGATGCTGAAATGAGGCTTATCCAGACTCATTTTGCGTTTGATTTTCCAAGACCTATGCTACCTAACACGGTGGCCCTGGGAGGTATAACGACATCTGAAGCTAAGCCATTGAATGCTGTAAGTTTTACGTTTCACTTCAACTTTATAACGGTGTAGTTTTGGATAGCGTGTAGGGCCTACTACTGGGTTCACATTTTAATATCCTCCTCACTGTCAAATGCCTTTCGGAAGTCCAAGAAAGCCTTACATATGTATCGTTATACCTTGAAAATGTAGCTGCGAGTAGATGTGAGTGATGGTAATATACATATTTGACTTACTTGGACTTCCGAAAGGCATTTGATACAGTCATCTACACCTTCATATATTGTTGAGGCCAGACTATAGTTCAAATAAAATAGGATTAACGAGTATTTTCGATAAGTTAATCTGTTCATCAACTTGGCTTGTTCTTCTTTGAAAGATTAACCTACGCCGCGCCGAGAAGGCTGAGTCTAAAATCACTCAAAACTCTTTTCAAATCATCGATTGTATTATTGTGTACATGATGAATTTAGTAATAATTGGCAGCCATATATGCCATTTTGATCATCAAAGGATGTTGTCAAACGAGAGTCTTTAAGAAAACCCTGCCGCTGCAAGTAGTACAATTGATGTTACGTCAATTCAGTATTCTCCTTTTCTTAAAGGCCTTATTTTCTGAATAACACATACATGCACGTTTTAGTTGGGGATTTAACTTCTTTTTTTAGTATGCCTATGTACCATGTATAAGGATGGAAGTCAGACGACCTGCAGTTAGCTAAACTGCTCGCAAATTATGACTAAATTGACAGAACACACAATCAAATTTGCCATATGAGTGCCCCAGACTGCCCCTTCCAGATATAATGCATCAAAGACAATCCCATTTTATAAGCCAAACTGTGAAGAACCGTGGTTCTCTCGTAGTAGTATGTCCGAGCGTTTACATATTTTAGCACACTAAATGGACCAGGCGATGACACGAAAGTTTACAAACAAACTATATTCTTTAATGCAACATCTCTCTCTCTCTCCGCCCGACCTCCTTCGGTCCCGGCTCCATCTCAACTGAAATAGCTTACGCGCAAAGAAGAATCTTTTGAACAAATACAACGCTGTGATTGGTCCCTTTTGTTATCGCTAAACTCAGCACGTAGCATTATAAAATGCTAGTGTTGGGCATATCGATAGATGCGGCTTATTAAATGACCGGTACCAATCTTTAAATAGATGAAAGTATATAAATCATTTATTGATTTATTCCATATCATCACACCCCCCTAGCAATGGAAGAGTGTGTCACTCACCTCAAATTAAAGTGACTTTGCGTCTAGCAGTTTGCTGCTACATATATACATCAATGCATTAATTAGCTTAGCCTGAGTAGATTATTTGTGATAATCTCTCTTAATATGTGCAATTTTAGTATCATAGTAAAATTTGATAACATGCTCTGGCATGTATTCATCATCGGAACTGATTGGATAACTACCAATGATACAAATTGTAAGACTTCTGACAAAATTTTGTCTTAAGAAAATAGTATATGATTGATCTCATATTTACCAGTCTTGCACTAATTATGACAATGTGTCAATAATAAACTAATGGCTATTATATGCATTGATATTATACGTAACATTTTTTTCTTTCTTTTCTCCAAAAGTGTTCGGATTTCCATATCCTAGAGTTCTCTTAAAGTACAAAGTTCTTATTTTAAACATTTACGATACTCAAGAGTTTTGTGTTGATAACACATAATGTTCTTGGACTTCTTTCCAACTGTTGTTGAACTTCTCTCCAACTGTTGTTGAACTTCTCTGCAACTGTTGTTCACCTATCTCTCTACACCTCTTTATCCTTATTTATGCACAATTTATATATATGATAGTCACTTCTGCTCCGCTCAACAGGTTCATGTATCCGAAGAATTGTTCAATGGTTAAAATTGCTGTCGATGCGAAGATTGTTCAATTTTCTCTAAGGTAATAGGCAGCGGTCAGCGCTAACCTAATACAAGTTCTATTGATCATGGCCATACCGGACCACCCAGAAGAATTGTCTCTCTGACGAATGATGCAAACGTTGTTATAAATTGTGGTGCATGAGAGGTTTTGTAGAGATGCGAGTAGTAGATTATGTGGTAGCATTTTGATAATTGTCAGATGCACTTTTATACATGTATTACAATATAAACTACATAATATTAAAACAGATTTTACATAATACACTGACCCACTTTTGTTATGTTCTAAGGGAGCTAACATAGTACCCACAATGTGCACTTATTGATTATGGTACAGATGATATTAAACATCATAAATTTCTTATCCGACTATAATACTACTGTGATCTGTGAAGTGTTTAACCAATTGTTAGTTGGAATTCACATCTTTATAAACTTCATGCATTGATGTAGAGTCTTTCCACTGATAAGGTGGCAGTTTCAATTTATAAAATTTTACTTCGTGGCCTTTGAAGTACTTAAATTATAACTACATACATTTTTGAAGTGCTTGACCAATGACAAGTTGGTATATACTAAATATAAATCTTCACTTTGCAGTGTTTATAGTAATTTGCACCAAATGTATAATTATGTATACAATAAAATAGCAATTTGAATTAAGAATTTTCACTCTTTTGAAGTGATTTTAGCCTCCACTTAACTTCCAACAAAACATTTTTTAGGTAATTTTGTGCTATGCAATCATCCATTAAAGGTAGATGACCCGATCACATTTTCGTAACACAGAATTATTTCAAACATACGGAGATTTTCATATCATATGAAAGCTCGTATTTTTCTCATCATCATACTGAAATTTGACGGCCTAGATTGGTATAATTACGGAGAAATTGATGAAATAACGTCGAATTACCGCGAATGGTGGTATACCACCGATATAGTTTGTGTACTCAATGGGTACAGTTCACGGCATCTTGTGCGTCTAAAATAAGAACCATTAGAGCTATGCAACTCAAACTTTGGAACACGACTTTTTTAAGGATGACCTTTCATGTAGAATAGAAAACTTCAAGTTGAAAATCGGAATATGATCGGGTCATCTACCTTTAAATGTGTTTAACATTTTTGATAATACAATGTTGTGCTCTTTTTTACACAATGTCCAACATAATTTCATGTTGCTCTGGCCAACCTCTTCTTGACATACTAATACTATCAGCATTTGTATTGATAACACCTTTTCTATAGTGAATTTCAAAAACAAATTGCTGTAGTGTCATAGACCATCTCATCAACCTGTTTTTTTTATGCTCTGGTCTTTTCAAGCCACGTGAGAGCTTTATGGTCTGTTATAACCGTGAATTTGTGACCTTGAAGATAATACCTTAACTTGTTAATGGACCAAACTATGGCTAAACATTCCTGTTCAGATACTGAGTAGTTTAACTCGTTAGGTAGCATTTTCCTGCTTAGATACACAATAGGGTGTTCTTTGCACTCACTATCTAACTGACTCAGGACAGCACCAATGCCTGTTTTTGATGCATCCGTTTGCAACAAGAATGGTTTACTGAAATCTGGAGCTGCAAGTATCGGTTTCGTACTTAGATAATCTTTCAATTTGTTAAAAGCTTGCTCGCATTCTTCAGTCCAGTTCACAAGTTTTGGCTCTTTCTTTTTGGTCAGATTTATCATTGGTCTAGCAATTTCATCATACTTAGGAATAAATTTCCTGTAATATCCTGTTAGTCCCAAAAATGATCTAACATCTTTTTTTGTAACCGGTTGAGGAAACTTTTTGACAGATTCTATTTTGTCCAACATTGGCTTTATCTGACTATTTCCTATGGTATGACCAAGATAAGACACCTCAGAATTTGCAATTTTTGACTTAGATGGTTTAATTGTTAGACCAGCTTCTTGTAGCTTGGTCAATACTGCATCCAAATGTATTAAATGATCTTCCCAAGTGTCAGAAAATATCGCTACATCATCTATGTACTGTCTACAGAATGGTTTGCATTCTCTCAATACGTGATCCACTAATCTCTGGAATGTCGCACTCGAATTCATCATTCCAAAAGGCATGACATTATAGGCATACTGTGCACCAAAAGGTGTAATGAAGGCTGATTTTGCTTTTGCCTGTGGATATAATGGTACTTGATAAAAGCCTTTAGTCAAGTCTAGAGTACTTATATATGTCGCTTTGGCAACATCGTCCAAAATTTGGTCGATTCGTGGAATCTCGTAAGGATCGAAAACCGTTATCTTGTTTAAGGATCTGTAGTCTGTACAAACTCTTATCTCTCCATTTGGTTTGGAAACTACAACTATGGGTGAGGCATAAGCACTATTAGCTTCTTCTATGACACCTAATTTTAACATGTTGTCAATCTCATCTTTGATTTTTTGTTTTAGAGACTGCGGTGTTCTATACGCTCTATGCCTTATAGGAGTTTCACTTGTTGTTATCACTTTATGTGATATCACATTTGTTTTTCCAGGAACGTCTGAAAATGCTTTAGAGTGCTTTTGAAGTACTTCTGTAATTTCTTTCTTTTGTATTTGTGATACATTTTCAGAAATTTTTACATCTTCCCACGTTTGAGTCTGGTTATATACAGGTCCAATACTGTCATCTAAATATTGAAGTGCTATTTCATGATCAACAGTCTGATGTTCTACTGATTCATTTCCTTATTCTTGAATAAGTCCTGTGACACAATAGCATTCAGTGACATCTTTAGCCTGTTGTCTAGTGTAATACTTTTTGATTAGATTAGCATGTAATACTCGGTGGGTCTTTCTTTTATCTGGCATGTGTATTTCATAGTTGACTTCTCCCACTTTTCGAGTTATTTTGTATGGGCCTTGCCACTTTGAGTCTAACTTCCCTTGACCTTCTGGCAGAAATACCAAGATATTTTCACCTACTTTGTAACTTATATCTTTGGCATTTTGGTTGTAATACTTTTTCATTTTGTCTTGATTTTGCCTCTTCTTTTGATTTGAATTTGCCATCCACTTTGTCATATTTGACGCTACTTGTAGCAAGCGTGATGGTATGTCTTGTTTAACATCTTGATTCAAATACCCCTCTTTAATCAAACTCAAAGAGCCTCTTACTTGTCTTCCATACATCAAATGAAATGGGGAATACCCTGTGAATTCTGATGGAACTTCACGGTATGAGAATAGAAACAATGGAATATGTTTATCCCAATTTTCTTTTTGTTCTTCATCTAGAGAATTTATCATGGATGTCAAGGTTCCTATAAATCTTTCAGTCAGACCATTTGTCTGTTGGTGGTAAGGTGTGGTAGGTATTTGTAATATTCCTAACCTTTGACACATTTCTGTCATAACCTTTGACAAAAATTGAGAACCACAGTCATGAACTATTTCACTTGGTAACCCTGTCCTAGAGAAAACTGTTATCATGGCTTGAGCCACAGTTTCTGCTCTTTGGTCTGGCATTGGAATGGCCTCAGGATACCTTGTGGCATAATCGCACATAACTAGTTTATTATCTATTACCTTCCTCAGTGACTGGTAATGGTCCCTTGATATCTAAACCTACCCTTTTGAATGGGATATCAATTAGTGGTAGGGGTCTCAGCAATTGTTTTTGACCTTTCTTTCTTTTGTTCATAAATTGACATGATGTACACGATTGACAGTGATCTCTTATGTCATGGTTTATGTTTGGCCAATAAAAGTGTTGCGTTATCCGATCCTTTGTTTTCTGAATCCCTAGATGTCCTGTCTTATCATGAGCTATCTCAATGATGTGCTGTCTATATTGTTTGGGCACTATTATCTGATCTTCTACTTGTTTACGGAACTTTGTTCCATGTTGACACGTTCTCATTATTATTTCAGTTTTGTCTCTATAATAGCAAGTGTCATGATGTACAACATTTTCTTGATCGATTATTGCCTTCCTAATATTTTGCAGCGTTACGTCCTTATTTTGCAAATCTACTAGATCTTGCACATTCCCTTCTAGCAATGATTTTACTTCCTGGTTTATTTCAGCAGGTTGAGGGTCTTTATTTGCCAGAAGTGCATGTTCATTTTGAATGGGGTGTTGATCTGTACTTTCAGTATAGTTCCTCATACAGTCTTGGGCTATAATTTCTTTTGGCACTTGTTGTTGCTTTTGTGCTCTTGTTAGCACCAAGATATTTGACTGAGTTAAGTCATCCCAGCTATCCAATTCCCTACCTAGCAAAACATCATATCCCAAATCTTCAATAACCGCAACCTCTACCTCTCCTGTGTATCGATCACTTTGAATGTAAATTTTGGCTATAGGAGTTCGTATGTCCCCTTCAATACCTTTCACTAGAATGGTTTTTCCCGTCAAACACATATCTGGTACAAATCTCTTGTTCACGGCGGTTTTATTGCAACCCGAGTCGCGGAATATTTCAACTTTTTTTCCTTGAATTTTTCCTTGAATAAGAAATCTTCTGTCTCCAGATGAGAAGTGCTCGTAACTAGATGAACTTGTTTCACATCTGAATGCACTATGTATGTCCGAGCGTTTATACATATTTTAGCACACTAAATGGACCAGGCGATGACACGAAAGTTTACAAACAAACTATATTCTTTAATGCAACATCTCTCTCTCTCTCTCCGCCCGACCTCCTTCGGTCCCGGCTCCATCTCAACTGAAATAGCTTACGCGCAAAGAAGAATCTTTTGAACAAATACAACGCTGTGATTGGTCCCTTTTGTTATCGCTAAACTCAGCACGTAGCATTATAAAATGCTAGTGTTGGGCATATCGATAGATGCGGCTTATTAAATGACCGGTACCAATCTTTAAATAGATGAAAGTATATAAATCATTTATTGATTTATTCCATATCATCACACAAACATACTCGACTCTGCCACAACTATCACCTTTTTTAAAAATTGTGATCCATATAACTCAATATGGTTTTGTTATTGAACCGATATGAGTAGGGACAAACACATCATGATACTATCGCTATTTCATTTTAATGTATTCAGATTCAACAATGTTATTGCTACACCTGTTCAAAACTCCCGCCAACAGACACGCTACTATTTCTATGGCTATACAAAAGTGCCATTATCGCATTACGCTAACGCTTACTTTCTCTAATAGGATTTAAATAACAATCAATGTTAAAGATCGGAAATGTGATAAGAGCTTTAATCATGGATCATTGTTATTCCTTCTCTATCTACAATTTCTATGGTTCAACACAACATTTCAATTAAGAGATGATTATCTGTCTATTGAAGATCTATGCTCTGACTTTTGATCCCAAAATCCAAACATATTGTATACAATACGCAACCGCGACCATGGAAGAAGAATGATCTACAGTACACTAGTCTCGTGTGTGTGTTGTTTGCACTTAGCATGATGTACATTGTGACTTTGAGGGTCAATGGTTCGAATTAATTATTTCCTTTATACTAAGGTCATATCATGGTCATATTTATTGACCCGATTTGCTGATGCATAATACATGTATACAAAGTGCATAACGAGGTACATGTATTAACCAATGCTATCCAGCATTTGTGCACTGGTGTAATATATATTCCCCGGGATACGTGCTCGACGGTCGTATATATATTGTATATAACTTTCAAAATGGTTCTCAAAATGTATTGGTTCTCCGGACGTTGGCTATACTACCATTTAATTCATATCTTCGCATCCTGGTGCTTGTACAGTAGTCGTTCACATTCCGTATATGGATCTAATATTCTCATTACTCCATTTACTGGCGAAGGAAGCCATTATTATGTAGCTGCAGCAATAGGTGAAGCGATGGTTAACCGTGGACACAATGTCACCTTTCTACTAAGTGACATCTTCAGAGGTACAAGCAACACCGTCAATCAGCAATCGAAACTTTTCAATTATCATTACTACCCGTCATATATTAGCATGGGACAGTTTCATGACTTATTGGACGGATTTACAAGCGCTGGTTTGAAAGGGGAATTCATGTCGTCTGCTATGAGCAACATGTCTTGGCATACGGACGCTATGGCCAAGGAATGTAATTTCCTGTTAGATAGCACAACTAAGTCATCGCCTCTACAAGATGCCAATTTTTCTGTGGCTGTCATGGACTTTGCCCTACCATGCCCAATTGCTCAACACCTAAAAGTACCGTACGTAATTCTCTCTCCAATTCTGGCTATACCATCTGCGTACCTACTGGCTAATCGTAACGAAGTCAACCCAGCTTATATGTCAGAAATGATGATGGCTTATGATCATAAAATGACTTATAGTGAAAGATTAGTCAATACAATATGCATGATGATGTTCACATTGATAACTAACGTTGTGGTCCAACCTAGAATGGATGAATTGCAGATGAATTACAACCTTCCCGTTGATACTTCTTTGATGTTTACTGATGCAGAGATGTGGCTGATTAACAGCCATTATGCGTTGGATTTTCCAAGATCTCTGCTGCCAAACACCAAGTTTGTTGGAGGTTTGACAACGAAGCCTTCCCTATCAGTTAACAAGGTTTGTTAATTGTATTGGAATTCTGCTTGTTTGTTGTTCATTTTTCATTTTCTTCGGGATGTTCAAAATTCTTATGGCTAACATAGTTATTGATACTAGAAGTAGAACAGGACAAGATTCTTTCGGACATTACCACTGAGACACCAGATGTATATTACTATCATCATCATCTTCCGTCGTCTGCAGAGCAAGCGACCACAATTTATCTCCAAGCATGGCGGTCTTTAGCAAGAGTGACTATCTGTCGTACTTGAATCATGACTTCGTGATCCCCTATAGGCTATATATATGTTGTATATCATATATAGTATATGATCGGTCACTTGAAGGCTTCTCCACAAGCGTCATAACTTCTAGAATGCACACCATGCTGATGTCTTGCAATGAGTCTTTTAAGTTTACTTGCACATGAGCAAAGATTAAATTATCACTTGGCTGATTGTATCCCCATAGACCTGGAGTGTTGGGTGAGGATTGCAGTTGGCAGTCATATACTTTATTTTAGATTCGCTAATGATAAGGTCAAGGTATTTTGCTGCTGCAGCAGTTTTTGTTGAGTTGTGCCCAACACTAATGAGCTCCTTCTCAAAAATATTAAATTATAACGTTGAAGAGAATTTTGTCTTTTCTTTAATTTGGGATATTACGCGTGAAGATTGTATGAATAACTTAGTTATGTGCCTAAAACCAAAACAAAGTCCGTTTTTCATTTTAACATTGTGTTTTTTAATCCAGGTACAACTGGATCAGTGGTCACCCACCACCAACTTTAAAGTCTTTAAAGATGTATTGAATTACTTTATTATAATAATGATTCTTTGTATTCCTGATAGTACTGTTCTCTTTTCATCCTAATAGGAATGGGAGGAGTATTTACAAAGTGCTGGAGACGACGGCGTTGTAATATTTTCAATGGGTTCATACGCTACTGGGATCGATGAGAGCATTGCAGCAATGTTTGCTGGAGCGTTTGCTCAAATACCGCAGAAAGTGATATGGAAGCTGAATGGGAAACCATCGACTTCAATTCCGCCTAATGTTAAGATTGTGGATTGGATGCCACAGAATGACTTGCTTGGTGAGTTCAGATTTATTATTCACTAAAAAATGAAATGATTACGGTTTCGATATAAACTAAAGGTACGAGAAAGAAACCTATTAATGAGATTGTTTCTAGATTCAGTAAAGATTCCAAGAAAAGAAGATTTCTTGAACAGTACCAGCATGCTCCACTTTCATCACCATTGTTTCTGTCACCATATTAAACTGGACTACTGGTTCCCATTGCAAAGTACAGTGCGATGAAAGGCTTATAGTGTTGTTAAACGAGGGTCTTTAAGAAAATCCTCCTGCAAGTAGTACAATAAATGTGACTTCAATTTAGTCCTCTCTTGTTTTTCTTAAAGACCCTTTAATTGTTGAATAGCACAGTATGCAAGTTTTAGTTGGGATTCAACTTCTTTTCATATACATTATGTGGCGAAGTTATGCCTATATCTGTACCATGCATCAGAAGGTGGAAGTCAGATGACCTATACAGTTGTTCATTACTTTAACACCAACTGTTCGGCACTGTATGTTTGTTTTTTGGGGAAAGACCTGCAGGTCCTGCAGTTGGTGCTAAGTATGCTGGACTGTACAAGAAATCTTCTTTGGATTCAAAGCATACGATTTATGTCTAGTATAATATTAAATTCTACATACAGGACAGTTCAACAACCTTCTTTTTAGGTTTTCAAAAGAGTTTGACAGACATTTGATGTAGAGATTCAGGGTTATAATAGCTACTATGATTTTGATTCTCATTGCCTGTCGTCTGACGATTGCCTTTATAGGTATGTAACTCAGAGTAACGAAACTCCTTTTCCAGGTCTATACTTCTGTATTTCTATTTATTTTATTTTGTATTTATTTATTTATTTATTATGTATTCATTTATTTTTCAGGCCATCCTCAGATCAAAGCGTTTGTTTATCACTGCGGTGTAAATGGTGTCTTTGAAGCTTTATATCACGGCGTACCAATGGTAGCAATACCACTATTTGGTGATCAGGCTGACAACGCACAGAGGGTTGTTTCCCGCGGTTGGGGCGTCAAAGTAGACATCACTACTTTAACCAGTGACCAATTAGCTCATGCTATACGTACTGTTATAAGCGAACCAAGGTATGAATACAATTAACTTGTGTTTATTAAACAATCCGAAATTGCTATTACTTTAGGCTAGGCAAGTTATTTCGTAAATGGTAACTTTGTTGAACGTTATTCTATTTCATTATTCTTGTTCATTTATCCGATGGTGGATGATGTACACTATACCTTAGTAATCATATGTATTGGGCTCAAGAAATCTATTACATGAGTACCACGATACCAGTTTGTTTCATCACTAAACGGTACGGAATATCAAGAAAACTTATCATTAAAAGGTGAATCTGGTATTATCACTGAATGCAAATTCAGCAGAGACATTTTTCGTGTTCATATTAACCATTCACTAATTTCAATCATGGAAGTACGAGATTCGATTCTTCCATGTTTCAATATAACTTTCGTATTGCGTCACGTACATTTTGGAAGGCATTTTAGCAATCATTTGATAAAAACAATAATAACGTTGTTTTCGCTCTCTTATTTATTTATTGCCTACAGCTATAAAAGTAACGCCACGCGTTTATCAGCAATATTAAGAGATTCGCCAAGAACACCTCCAGAGCTGGCTGCTGATTGGTTAGAATATGTTATACGTCATGGCGGCGCCAAGCATTTACGTTCTGCTGCATTGGACCTGAACCTTTTCCAGTATTTACTTTTAGACGTAATTTCAATGTTACTCATTGTTTTTATCACGATCGTCATCATCGCAATTTGTTGTTGTAAGTTATGCTTTAGAGGATGTGCACGTGTATGTAGAAGGACTAGAAAAGTAAAAGGCGAATAAATTGTGTTGATATTTTCATATTATACGAGATTTGTATTTAGATGGTGTTGATTACTGCTGTAACATGCATACAATTAATGAATCAATCACCACCAGAGAAAACTGTTAGGCTATTAGTTTGATTTAACATGGTGAAAAATGAAACACAATAAACGTTATTTTCATGCTGGAGATTCTTCGTTTGAGCGATTCTTCAAAATAGTTCTGAGTGTTATAGCATGTGTTGTGTTGTTCTTTTCCTTTCCCTTTTCCTCATCTCTTTCTCTCTCTCGTCTTCCTTTCTTTCCCATTCCTTTCCTTTCCCTTTGCACTCTGCCCCCCTGACACACCCCCCCCCCCCCCCCCCCCCCCCACCCCCGGAGATACGCTACTGGACTTTATCGCCTACTTTAGTAGTGAATTTATCGGGGAATTTATACATGGATGAGTATATTGTTAAAAAGATTCATACCAGGATTGGTGATATATATACATGAGAGAAAGGTTCATTCTATCTAATCCAACTTCCACTTACTGAGGAGAATCATATATCATCGGGTGGGGGAAGAGGCAAAGGTCATAGGTACGGAGCAGGATAGATACAAGAGATAGATAAAGGAGGCAGTGGAAATTAGAAAGAAGGGGCCACCCCATGAATCGTGACGAGGGGCAGTATCACCTTTCACGTGTTTTTTATGAACTATTGCTATCTGGAGAAAAAAATCTAGAAACTCCAGATTCGTCGCTAAGCTACCACCTAGCGGTAGTTAATCACTCACTAATGTGTTGATAAAGGCAACAGCATGTTCGCCGAAACGTCCACAATAAAAAGTAAGTGGAAATTGGATTAAATACAATGAAAGCCAAATTACTGAATTGTTCTTCCAATTGCCAGTCATTTATTCGGGTATGTAAATAATTCAATTATCAATTACCTAATATAGGCTGCCCATAAAATCCTGATTTGGCCCTAATTAAACCCATGTAAATCCCCCATTGGACCCATGGGGGCCAACTCGCATGGGCCCCTTTCGGACAAAGTGACCAAAATAGTAAGGGTCCCATGTTGGCCTGCCCAGATGGGACCCATGGGGGCCAACTCGCATGGGCCCCTTTCGGACAGAGTGGACAAAATATTAAGGGTCCCATGTGGGCCGCCAAAATGGGGCCCACAAAGTGGCCCATAAAGGGCCTATGTAGGCCCATGCATACGTGTTGGCTGGGATATGCCGTTTTGATCATCAAAGAATTACAAAGGAATGTTGTTAAACGAGGGTCTTTAAGAAAATCCTGCCGCTGTAAGTAGTACTATTGATGTTACTTCAATTCGGTCTTCTCTTTTTCTTAAAGGCCTTATCGTGGAGAGACTTTGCATCCCTCGATTTACAAATATATGACCCTTTTTTCAGTGTTTCATATAGGGGAGGGCTAAGCTTAATGGTTATCCCGATCTGGTTTTGGCTATCAGACGACACATGTTTTATATCAAATTAGTCATTGTTTATGTTTATAGTCTGTTAAAAAAAATATCTGAACCTTAGAACGGTTATACTTGACCGACAGATACATGTTGTGCCTTAGAATTGGTGAAATGATAAGCACTTTGGAGATATTGTGCTATTTTCCGTCACACTAAATGGACATTCGGTGTTCACTGCATCTCCAGAAAGGCACAACATGTTCTACGACTAATTTACTACACATCTGTATGCTGAGATTCAAAGCTACAATTGTGGAATATTTCATAAGACTGCCATATGAGATAGCAAAGTTATGAGGTATATAGGAGGTAGAACTTATTGAATGACCCTCGTATACATACACCGTATATGCTCACTTTGATGAAAGGTTCCGTTTACAATTAAATAAGCTACCTGCCCGCCGCACCCGGTCACCTGGCGTGGTCCCTGGTCAGACGATGGTGGACACGAATGACGTACATTTTACATCTAAATGGATTTTGATCTATACCCACATAATTCATCACCAACTCCAGTGTCAGTATCATTTGATGAATTTAATCCGTCGTTATATAACCGTTCCTCCCATTGGCTTTGATCACGTAACCCAAAACCTTGAATATACGTGAACGAGCCCCTGTCCGGCATCGTTTGATTATTTTGAAGGGCGCCCCCCCCCCCCCCCCCCCCCCCCCCACCCTCGCCTCTATGACTGACACGCTATCTTCGGAAGATAGAAGATTGCTATCTTCGGAAGATAGAAGATTGCTATCTTCTGAAAATAGCTGTTCTTTAGGCTATTTCTTTTTTTCTTCTTCTTTTTTGTTGTTGTAATTATGTAAAACCAAAGGAGATTGTATTGTTTGTTCCTTGGTCCTATATCGAGAGAACAATAGAGCATAGTCTCAACGAATCTTTGAATATTTCGAGGGCCTACACTGCAAAAACACCGGTGTTAAAAATAACACCATTGGTGTTGTGAGAGGTCCACACCAAAAAAATTAACACCGGTGTACCGGTGTTAAATTTTTGGTGTTATATCAATACCATGTAGTGTCATTTTAACAACTGCAAGTGTGAAAAATAACACTGTAAGTGTTAATGTAACACCAAGATAGTGTTAAAATAACACTAATTGGTGTAGACCTCTCAGAACACCGAACGGTGTTATTTTTAACACCGGTGTTTTTGCAGTGTACCCATGATAGTTTGAGCTGTTGAGGACACCCATAAAAATGAACCCAATCAGCGAAGTGAGCCCCCCCCCCTCCCTTTTTTTTTGGACACGCCACTGACGGTTCGAGCTACACGCGTAACTAGTTTCAAATTGTTCATGAATAGGCCTATTGTCATGAAAGGATAACTTAGACTGGAGTTAATTTTCCAATCGGTTTTGGGATTATTTAATTTAGTTGTAGCCTACCACGGAGTACTAGTCGATTTTTGTTGACCCTTTTCCTTGTCACTCTATGAACAACTCCGAGTCTGACCATTTGACTATCTGTGGTCTGACTGGCCTACCGATATGGCTCCCATTGTTTCCTATCTCCCACCAGACTGATCTCGCCCAGAGAAAAAGGTTAGACCGTGTTTTAGACAGTTCTCGGATTGGAGAGGTTTCAGAGGGTGTTGTTCGATGCCACAGGGACATGAAACACGGCTACGAGAGTAGACATGATTGTTACGTTAAAAGGCAAATCATGACCAGCGTCGTCTGGTTTCAAAGGTCAAAGTTTACTCCATAAATAAATATTGACTGATATATGAACCGCTTGCGTTGCACTATAGTTGCTTCGCCTTCACATACAGTACACACGGGGCAGTATACGCTCCATTTAGTACAGTGATAGCAGCAATTCCTAAGCTCTTGATAGCAGCTATATATGAACTATATTTGCAGTCATGGCCTCTGCTAACTGGAAACAAGCTTCTTCACTTCTTTTTATTGAACTATTGACTTTTGTTTGGGGAGGTAACGTCCTATTTCACCCACTATTGGGTGAAGGCAGCCACTATTATGTGGCTACTACTGTTGCCAGAGAAATGGTTAAGCGAGGGCACAATGTCACAATTCTCGTCGACAACAAATTCCTAGACAACATCAGAAGAAAAGAAGACTTTACATTATTAATTCATTTCGAGTCTTTCAAACCAGAGTTCACAATGGATGAACATCGAGAGGTGCTAATAGCTCTCACGGATGCAGGACTGCGAGGTAAATATTTCGAGTGGCTTACTGACATTCTAAAGAGCGGTTACATGGAGCGGCAGGCAGCGGAATGCGGCCACAATATCTTTGGCGATTTGCAACTTATGTCCAACCTCAGAAATAGCAATTTTGACATAGCAGTGGTTGATAGCACCGTGCTTTGCCCACTTGTGCAGTATCTCGGGAAACCATTCGTGGCCCTGCATCCGGTATTGACTATAGCAAGTGCAGTTTATTTTGAGAGTCGTGTTCCGTTTTACCCTTCTTACATCCCCGAATTTAGCACGGCTTTAGATGACAAAATGACGTTCCTTGACCGATTCAAGAACACCGCCTTTATGGTATTCTTCAATGTTCTGATGTCAGCCTTTGGGAGTCCATTCAGTGAGATGAGAGCGAAGTATGGGATAACTGATAAGCCTTTGCTATATGCTAATGCTGAAATGTGGCTCATTCAGACTCATTTTGCGTTGGATTTTCCAAGACCTCTGCTACCTAACACGGTGGCCCTGGGAGGTATAACGACATCTGAAGCTAAGCCATTGAATGCTGTAAGTTTTACGTTTCACTACAACTTCATGACGGTGTAGTTTTGGATAGCGTGTACTACGGGGTGTACTTTTTAAGCTCCTCCAAATTGTGTCAAATGTCTTTCGGAATTCCAAGAAAGCCATCATATATGTACCGTTTTACCTTGAAAAATGTAGATGCGAGTAAGGTGTGAGTGATGGTATAATATACATATTTGACTTTATTGGACTTCCGAAAGGCATTTGACACAGAGTCATCTACACCTTCATTTACTTATTAATCTGTTTAGGCGTATAGGCTACATAAAATAGGATTGACGAGTATTTCCGCTAAGTTAATGAAAACACATGCACGTTTTAGTTGTGGATTGATCTTCTTGTTTAAGTATGCCTATAATATGTACCATGTAAAAGGATGGAAGTCAGACGACCTGCAGTTAGCTACGCCACTGCTTCTGTATCTACTATTTCTATGGTTCAACACAACAATTTCAATTAAGAGATGATTATCTGTCTATTGAAGATCTATGCTCTGACTTTTGATCCCAAAATCCAAACATATTGTATATATACAATACGCAACCGCGACCATGGAACTGAGAAGAATAATAATCTACACTAGTCTCGTGTGTGTGTTGTTTGCACTTAGCATGATGTACATACATAGTGAATTTGAGGGTCAATGGTTCGAATTAATTATTTCCTTTATACTAAGGTCATATCATGGTCATATTTATTAACCCGATTTGCTGATGCATAATACATGTATTATGTATACAAAATGCATAACGAGGTACATGTATATTAACCAATGCTATCCAGCAGTTGTGCACTGGTATAATATACTTGCACGACGGTCGTATATTGTATATAACTTTAAAATGGTTCTCAAAATGTATTGGTTCTCCGGACGTTGGCTATACTACCATTTAATCCATATCTTCACATCCTGGTGCTTGTAAATTAGTCATTCATATTCCGTTCATGGATCTAATATTCTCATTACTCCATTTACTGGAGAAGGAAGCCATTATTACGTAGCTGCAGCAATAGGTGAAGCAATGGTTAACCGTGGACACAATGTTACCTTTCTCCTAAGTGACATCTTCAGAGGAACAAGCAACACTGTCAATCAGCAATCGACACTTTTCAATTATCATTACTACCCGTCATATATTAGCATGGGACAGTTTCATGACTTATTGGAAGGATTTACACGCGCTGGTTTGAAAGGGGAATTTATGTCGTCTGCTATGAACAACATGTCTTGGCAAACGGACGCTATGGCCAAGGAATGTCATTTACTCTTAGATAGCGCAACTAAGTCATCGCCTCTACAAGATGCCAATTTTACTGTGGCTGTCATGGATTTTGCCCTACCATGCCCAATTGCTCAGCACCTAAAAGTACCGTACGTAATTCTCTCTCCAATTCTGGCTATACCATCTGCGTACCTACTGGCTAATCGTAACGAAGTCAACCCAGCTTATATGTCAGAAATGATGATGGCTTATGATCATAAAATGACTTATAGTGAAAGATTAGTCAATACAATATGCATGATGATGTTCACATTGATAACTAATGTTGTGGTCCAACCTAGAATGGATGAATTGCAGATGAATTACAACCTTCCCGTTAATACTTCTTTGATGTTTACTGATGGCAGAGATGTGGTTAATCAACAGCCATTATGCGTTGGATTTTCCCAGATCTCTGCTACCAAACACCAAGTTTGTTGGAGGTTTGACAACGAAGCCTTCCCTATCAATTCCCAAGGTTTGTTTATTGTATTGAAATTCTGCTTGTTGTTCATTTTTTTCATTTTCTTCGGGATGTTCAACATTTTTATGGCTAACATAGTTATTGACACCAGAAGTAGAATAGGATAGGATTCTTTCGGACATACCACTAAGACATCAGATGTGTACAACTATCATCATCATCTTCCGTCGGCTGCAGAGCAGGCGACCACAATTTTTCTCCAAGCATGGCGGTAGCAATAGTGACTATCTGTCGTTCTTGAATCATGCCTTCATTATCGATCCCCTATAGACTATAAGCTATGTTATACATATATCATAGTATATGATCGGTCACTTGAAGGCTTCTCCACAAGCGTCATAACTTATAGAATGCACACCATGCTGATGTCTTGCAATGAGTCTTTTAAGTTTACTTGCGTATGAGCAAAGATTAAATTACCACTTGGCTGATGGTATTCCCATAGACCTGAAGTGTTGGGTGAGGATTGCAGTTGGCAGTCATGTACTCTATTTTAGATACGCTAATGATAATGTCAAGGTATTTTGCTGCTGCAGCAGTTTTTGTTGAGTTGAGTCCAACACTTATGAGCTCCTATACACACACACAAAAAAAATTATCGTATTTTTAATTGGGATATTACGCGTGAAATTGTATGAATAACTTAGTTATGTGCCTATAAAACCAAAACAAAGTCCGTTTTTCATTTTAACATTGTGCTCTTCTAATCCAGGTACAACTGGATCAGTCACCCACCACCAACTATAAAGACTTTAAATATGTCTTGAATTACTTTATGACAATAATGATTCTTTGTATTCCTGATAGAACTGTTCTCTTTTCATCCTAATAGGAATGGGAGGAGTATTTACAAAGTGCTGGAGACAACGGCGTTGTAATATTTTCAATGGGTTCATACGCCACTGGGATCGATGAGAGCATTGCAGCAATGTTTGCTGGAGCGTTTGCTCAAATACCGCAGAAAGTGATATGGAAGCTGAATGGGAAACCATCGACTTCAATTCCGCCTAATGTTAAGATTGTGGATTGGATGCCACAGAATGACTTGCTTGGTGAGTTCAGATTTATTTTTCACTAACAAATGAAATGATTACGGTTTCGATATAAACTAAAGGTACGAGAAAGAAACCTATTAATGAGATTGTTTCTAGATTCAGTAAAGATTCCAAGAAAAGAAGATTTCTTGAACAGTACCAGCATGCTTCACTTTCATCACATCACCATTGTTTCTGTCACCATATTAAACTGGACTACTGGTTCCCATTGCAAAGTACAGTGCGATGAAAGGCTTATTATGTTGTTAAACGAGGGTCTTTAAGAAAATCCTCCTGCACGTAGTACAATTGATGTGACTTTAATTCAGTCCTCACTTGTTTTTATTGAAGACCCTTTAATTGTTGAATAGTACAGTATGCAAGTTTAAGTTGGGTTTCAACTTCTTGTCATACACATTATGTGGCGAAGTTATGCCTATCTGTACCATACATTAGAAGGTGAAAGTCAGATGCATGCTGTTCATTACTTTAACACCTGTTCGGCACTGATGTTTTTTGGGAAAGCCCTGCAGGGCCTGCTAAGCATGCTGGACTGTACAAGAATCTTCTTTGGATTCAAAGCATACGATTTATGTCTAGTATAATATTAAATTCTACATACAGGACAGTTCAACAACCTTCTTTTTAGGTATTCATCTATCGTCTGACGATTGCCTGTCGTCTAATAACGATTGCCTTATCGCAAAACAAACGACTCCTTTTCCAGAAGGTCTTTACTTCTGAAATTTTATTTATTTTATTATGTATTTATATATTATTATGTGTTTATTTATTTTTCAGGCCATTCTCAGATCAAAGCGTTTGTTTACCACTGCGGTGTAAATGGTGTCTTCGAAGCTTTATATCACGGCGTTCCAATGGTAGCAATACCACTATTTGGGGACCAGGCTGACAACGCACAGAGGGTTGTATCCCGCGGTTGGGGCGTCAAAGTAGACATCACGACTTTAACCAGTGACCAATTAGCTCATGCTATACGTACTGTTATAAGCGAACCAAGGTATGAATATAATTAACTTGTGTTTATCAAACAATCCGAAATTGCTATTACTTTAGGCTCGGCAAGTTATTTCGTAAATGGTAACTTTGATGAACGTTATTCTATTTCATTATTCATTAATCCCAATACCAATGTACCTTTTTTTGCACCAATGTACCTTTTTTTTGCACCAATGTACCTTTTTTGTACCAATGTACTTTATTTTGTACCAATGTACCGTTTCTGTACTAATGTACCATTTTTTGTGAAAACGCCCCCACCCCACCCCTATTTTCCGAAAACGCCCCCCTTTTCCATTGTGTAAAGCATTTTTTTCGGGCCGTTTTGGACTAAAATATGTCCTACCCCCCCCCCCCCCCCCCCCCCCCCCCCGCTCTAAAAATTGCGTGAGATGAAGAAGAAAAAATGGGGGCAACCTAGCACGATTTTTTTGGTACCAATGTACCTTTTCAAAAAATACGCCCCCCCCCCAAAAAAAACCCTGCTTACGGGTCTGACACTATACCTTAGTAATCATGTGTATTGGGCTCAAGAAATCTATTACATGAGTACCACGATACCAGTTTATTTCATCACTAAACGCTACGGAATAACAAGAAAACTGCATCATTAAAAGGTGAATCTGGTATTGTCACCGATGCCGTCCAAATGCAAATTCAGTAGAGACACTATCTTTCGTGTTCAAATGAAACATTCACTAATTTCAATGATGGAAGTACGAGATTCGATTCTTCCGTGTTTCAATATAACTTTCGTATTGCGTCACGTACATTTTGGAAGACATTTTAGCAATCATTTGATAAAAACAATAATAATGTTGTTTTCGCTCTCTTATTCATTTGTTGTCTACAGCTATAAAAGTAACGCCACGCGTTTATCAGCAATATTGAGAGATTCGCCAAGAACACCTCCAGAGCTGGCTGCTGATTGGTTAGAATATGTTATACGTCATGGCGGCGCCAAACATTTACGTTCTGCTGCATTGGATCTGAACCTTTTCAGTATTTACTTTTAGACGTAATTTCAATGTTACTCATTGTTTTTATCACGATTGTCATCCTTGCAATTTGTTGTTGTAAGTTGTGCTTTAGAGGATGTTCACGTGTATGTAGAAGGACTCGAAAAGTAAAAGGCGAATAAATTGTGGTGATTTGCATATTATACATGTTATACGAGATTTGTATTTAGATTAGTAGAGTCATTATCTTGGATTCCGTGACCATTTTCTTGATACCTTAGCGAGCGTTCATAAATACTTTGGTGGGGGGGGGGGGGGGGGGGGCTGGATAATTATAGGGGGGGGGGGCAAACAGTTTTGATACTCTGCAAAGGGGGGTCAAAAAAAGTGTTTGAGAACCACAACAGAG
>CM069453.1:55409075-55463903 GCA_035610835.1 Ophiura sarsii | reverse complement strand
CCGTAACTTTTGAGAGGTGCATGGGAGCTCATTTTCTTTAAAAATGGTTCTAGTTGACAAGTTTACTAAGAAACTAAGGTATCAAGAAAATTGTCACGGAATCCAAGATAATGACTCTACTAGATGGTGTTGATAACTGCTGTAACATGCATACAATTAATGAATGGAACACCACCAGAGAAAACTGTTAGGCTGATATTCGTTTGATATAACATGGTAAAAAAATGAAACAAAATAAACGTTATTTTCATGCTAAAGATCCTTTGTTTGAGCGATTCTTAAAAACATTTCTGAGTGTTATAGCATGTATTGTGTTGTTCTTTTCCTTTTCTTTCCCTTCTCCTCGTCTTCCTTTCTTTCCCTTTCCTTCCCCTTTTCCCTTTCCTTTCCCTTTTCCCTTTCCTTTCCCTTTGCAATCTGCCCCCCCCCCCCCCCCCCCCCCCCCCCCCACCCCTGACCCCCGGGAGATACGCTACTGGACTTTATCGCCTACTTTAGTAGTGAATTTATACATGGATGAGTTTATTGTTGAAAGATTGATACCAGGATTGGTGATATATACATGAGAGAACGGTTCATTCTATCTAATCCAATTTCCACTTACTGAGATGAATTATATTCACCGGGTGGGGGAGAGGCAAAGGTCATAGGTACGGAGCAGGATAGATATAAGAGATAGATAAAGGAGGCAGTGGAAATTAGAAAGAAGGGGCCACCCCATGAATCGTGACGAGGGGCAGTATCACCTTTCACGTGTTGTTGATGAACTATTGCTATCTGGAGAAAAATCAGCTACAGGGTGTCCCAAAAGTCTATGCACGACTTTGAAGCTTTGTAATTAACAAAATATAAGTCGTATTGAAAATATGAATACAAAATTTAGAAAGAGGAGATGTGGGAAATAATTTTGATACCAAACATTGGAGTAACATCTGTTTGTAATGCCACCCTAGAAGTAAAATATGTATTACTGCAAAAATGTAATTTTATACTTCGGAGGAATAAAGTTCATAAATCATACCTATTGAGATTAACAAAAATACGGGTAGAGTTGGTTACACGGAAAGTGATCCGTCAATTGTAATATTTAAAACTTTACATTACAGTGATATCATCATAATAACAAACTATATCACACAAAATTTTCGTTTCTATAGTGAAATCTAATTTAAATGTTTTCCATGTATACAGAGACGTGTGCTAATGCCAAAACACAGACCTAAACGATTGAATAACGTAACAGAAAAGTGAACACACACATCATACAGCTGTCAAACATGTTAAAATTTAAACTTAGCGGATTATTTTAATGCTGCTTGAAGGCCTCATCAAAGGTTGTTTTACCCATTTAGAATATGTTCCTGTGTTCAAAAATGTATCCACCAACTTCAGAATGGATATTCTTCCTGGTGCGCGTTTCACTTTGAAATGTTTTCTGAACTTTTGTTGAGTAAGTTGAACTGAATGTGTTTCAGCGTAAAACCATACAATTTGTATTCGCTTATCTATGCTGTAAACCATCTTGAATGAAGACTTTTGCTGTGCAATGTTGTCTACTACGCTTATTTATGTTGTGAGTGACCGAGTTTGGTATTAAATAACATTAATGTTGCAAGGTAAGCAGTGAACCGTGACTAATGCGCAACGTTGCTTTCATACCGTTAATTTATGCGCACCTTTAGCAACAATGTGTGGTACTTGGTATGGGTTGGTCTGGCACACGGCCAATGACTTTCAACCAGTTTTATAATGTTGTGGGTTCACCAATAGGGTTATGTTTGGTATCAAATTAATTTCCTAAATCTCGTCTACCAAAATATGGTTAAATTTATACCATATAATTTATATTTTATGAGATATGACTCTTCAAAAACGTGCATAGACTTTTGGGACACCCTGTAGAAACTCCAGATTCGTCGCTATGCTACCACCTAGCGTCGGTAGCCGTAGTAAATCACTCACTCGGGTGTTGATAAAGGCAACAGTGTTCGCCGAAAACGTCCACAATAAAAAGTAAGTGGAAATTGGATATAGATACAATGAACCTTTCTCTCATGGATGAGTATATAGCAGTCGAAATACACGGGTTAAAATAATATTGGAAATTAATGAACAACTAATATTAGCAGAATTGGTATGGTCTGCCCTCCTTATCATTTAGGTTCGTGCCGAGTATAAAAAAAATGATATCAAAAACACCACAAGTTGAATGTATCCTTCATTCAAATCGTCTCTCCCATATTCTATCGTCACTTGTCTTGTCTGTTTCCCTGTCGTCTGCTAACTGCAGCTGATGGGTGTCATCTGCTAACTACATCTGATGGATGTCATTTGTTAACTGCATCTGGTGGGTGTTTCCTGCTAACTGCAGCTGGTGTGTTGCCTTGTAACTGCAGCTGGTGGGTGTCGTCTGATAACGGCAGCCAATGGTGTCGTATAACCGTAGGTGATTGCTGTCGTCTCCTTCCTACAGCTGGTGGGCTTCGTCTGTTAACTGCAACTGATAGGTGTCGTCTGCTAACTGCAGCTGGTGGGTGACTGCTAACTGCCGCTGATGGGTGTCGTCTGATAACTACATATTATGGGTGTCGTCTGCTAACTGTACTGGTGGGTGTTGTCTGCTAACTGCAGCCGGTGGGTGTCGCCTGCTAATTACAGCTGGTGGGCGTAGTGGTGTGCTAATTGCAGCTGTTGGGTGTCAACTGCTAACTGTAACTGTTGGTGTCTTCTGCACGGCTGACTGGGTGTCATTTGATAACTTCAGCTGATGGGTGTCGTCTGCTAACTGCAGTCGGTGGGTGATATCTGATAACTGAAGCCGTTGGGTGTCCCATGCTAACTACAGCTGGTGGGAGTGAAACATTTTACAAGCTGCATTTGAATTGGCTATTCATATGAGTACATCTTGAAATAAACCAATGAGAACCACTGTAAGATAGACAGGTAGCCCCAGGGGGTTAATCCGTTCATCAACTTGGCTTGTTTAAGCCGCCGTTCCTCTGAAGGTTATAAAACCTACGCCGCCGAGGAGGCTGAGTCTAAAATCACTCAACACTCTTTTCAAAGAATCGATTGTTTTTGTGTATGATAACTTTAGTAATAATTGGCAACCATATATGCCGTTTTGATCATCAAAGAATTGCAAAGGAATGTTGTTAAACGAGGATCTTTAAGAAAATCCTGCCGCTGCAAGTAGTACTATTGATGTTAAGTTACTTCAATTCAGTCTTCTCTTTTTATCAAAGGCCTTATTTTTTTGAAATAACACATAATATGCACGTTTTAGTCGGGAATTCAACTTATTTTTGAAGTATGCTTAATCTGCCTCTCTCAGAACAGGTATTAAAAAACCATGGGTTAAAAGAATATTGGTTAAAAAGTATACTACATTGGTTAAAAATTAAGCGTTGGTTAAAAATTACTTCTAATACTGCGTTGGTTAAAGAGTAAAAATATAATTTATTTTTAGTTTATTCAACGTTGGTTAAGGCATCGTAATTTTGACCAACAATAGGTCATAACAATATTCCCGCCGAAGAATTTCAATGGCGAGAAAATATTTAGCGCATATTATTTAGACCACGTCAGAATTTGTTTATGAAATCAATCGTGTTATTTTCCGCCCCTGGTATATTGTGCCCGATATTGGACCAATATTGGTTTTACATTGGCGCTCTTCAATTGGCATCATGTTGCCAAACCAATATTGGACTAATATTGGTTTTACATTGGCGCTCTTCAATTGGCATCATGTTGGCAACCAATATTGGTCGGATATTGGGCACAATATACCAGGGGCGGAAAATAACACGATTGATTTTATATACAAATTCTGACGTGGGTTAAAAAACTGCGGCCGCTGTTAAAAGTGATCGCTTCCCGGTCTTTTGGCTAGGATCTTGTGCCTTGTCCTTTGTCTTGTCCTGTCCCTTGTCAAAGTTGGTCCTGGCCACGGGTTGGCGCCAATATTGGGCCAATGAAACATCAATATTGTAATGTTGTCTGGGTTAAAGTTTAGCAAAAAAAATAAAAGTTTTTAACCAACAAATGATTAAAAATTGTAACCAACCACAGGTTAAAGTTTAACCAACAGCAGTTGGTTACGGTTTTAACCGACCAATTGTGTGGTTCATCTGGTAACCTCCCGTTGGTTAAAATTTTAACCAACATGGTTAAAGATTTTAACCTTTGTTCTGAGAGTGATGTACCATGTATTATAGGGTGGAAATCAGATCTCACGATCTACAGCAGTTAATTAATTAAGTTTTGCATTTATTGATTTGGGCACTGTAGTCCGACTGTAGTGGCGCTATACTCCACAAGAAATCCAAGAATGTTACACGCCACCGCGATACCATGCAGAAGAATAATCTACACTCAGTGGTGGGCACGCACATTGTGACTTTCAGGTTCAAGGGTAGAATTAATTATTTCCTTTTTCTAAGGTCAGTCTTATACTTACTGACCTGATGTGCTGACACCGTACAAAATGCATAACGCGGGGTATAATATTATTTAATAACGACTGCTATCCAAATGAGTGCATTGCTACACGTATACTTGCACAGTACGCACTGTATATATATAACTTGGGGGAGGGCGCAATTAATGGCCGGTTCTCAAAATGTATTGGTTCTCCGAACGTTGGCTATACTACCATTTAATCCATATCTTCGCATCCTGGTGCTTGTACAGTAGTCATTCATATTCCGTTTATGGATCTAATATTCTCATTGCTCCATTGACTGGTGAAGGAAGCCATTATTACGTAGCTGCGGCAATAGGAGAAACGATGGTTAACCGTGGACACAATGTCACCTTTCTACTAAGTGACATCTTCAGAGGTACAAGCAACACCGTCAATCAGCAATCGAAACTCTTCAATTTTCATTACTACCCGTCATATATTAGCATGGAACAGTATCATGACTTATTGGTGGGATTTACACGCGCTGGTTTGAAAGGGGAAGACATGGATTGGCAAAAGTATGGGGACGTTATTGCCAAGGAATGTAATTTTCTTTTAGATAGCGCAACTAAGTCATCGCCTCTACAAGATGCCAATTTTACAGTGGCTGTCATGGACTTTGGCCTACCATGCCCAATTGCTCAACACCTAAAAGTACCGTACGTAATTCTCTCTGCAACTATGGCTATACCATCTGCACACCTACTTGCTAATCGTAACGAAGTCAATCCAGCTTATATGTCAGACATGATGATAGCTTATGATCACAAAATGACTTACAGTGAAAGATTATTCAATACAATATGCACGATGATGTTAACATTGATAACTAATGTTGTGTTCCAACCTAGAATGGATGAGTTGCAGATGAAATACAATCTTCCTGGTAATGCTGCATTGATGTTTACTGATGCCGAGATGTGGTTAATCAACAGCCATTATGCGTTGGATTTTCCAAGATCTCTGCTGCCAAACACCAAGTTTGTTGGAGGTTTGACAACGAAGCCTTCCCTTCCAATTAACAAGGTGTGTTAAATATTGGAATTCTGCTTGTTTTCCTTTTTGATGATGATGATGATGATGATGATCTGATCATCATGATCGTCATGATCATGATCATGATGATCATGATCAGGATGGTCATGATCATGATCATCATGATCATCATGATCATCATGATCATCATGATCATGATCATCATGATCATGATCATGATCATGATCATCATCATCATCATGATCATCATGATCATCATGATCATCATGATCATCATGATCATCATCATGATCATCATCATGATCATCATCATCATCATCATCATCATCATCATCATCATCATCATCATCATCATCATCATCATCATCATCATCATCATCATCATCATCATCATCATCATCATCATCATCATCATCATCGTCATCATCATCATCATCGTCATGATCATGATCATCATCATCATCATCATCATCATCATGATCATCACCATCATCATGATCATGATCATGATCATTATCATGATCATGATTATCATCATCATCATCATTATCATGATCATGATCATGATTATCATCATCATGATCATCATCATCATCATGATCATCATCATCATCATCATCATCATCATCATTATCATGATCATGATCATCATGATGATGATGATGATGATCATCATCATGATCATGATCATCATGATCATGATCATCATCATCATGATCATGATCATCATCATCATGATGATGATCATGATCATGATCATCATTATCATCATCAGTATCATCATCATGATCATCATCATCATCATGATCATCATCATGATCATGATCATCATCATCATCATCATGATCATCATGATCATCATCATCATCATCATGATCATCATCATCATCATCATCATCATCATCATCATCATCATCATCATCATCATCATCATCATCATCATCATCATCATCATCATCATCATCATCATCATCATCATCATCATCATCATCATCATCATCATCATCATCATCATCATCATCATCATCATCAAATTTGTACTCCATATATCTTGATATATCACCCAGGATTCACGTCAGCCATGAAGCAGAATTGCCACACAGGTGGTCGTGAAGAATAATTTCATATAGGTTGTGATGATAGCTACTTGTGCTTCGCCATTATGGCCACAAAGCGTTTTTCATTTTAAAATGTTGTTTGTTCTTCAATCCAGTTTCCAGGTACAACTGGATCAGTTGTCACCCACCACCAACATAAGACTTTAAAGACGTCTTGAATTACTGTATGATAATAATGATTCTTTGTATTCCTGATAGAACTGTTCTCTTTTAATCCTAATAGGAATGGGAGGAGTACTTACAAAGTGCTGGAGACGACGGCGTTGTCTTATTTTCAATGGGTTCCTACGCCACTGGGATTGATGAGAGCATTGCATCAATGTTTGCCGGAGCGTTTGCTCAAATACCACAGAAAGTAATATGGAAACTGAATGGGAAACCATCGACTTCAATTCCGCCTAATGTTAAGATAGTGGACTGGATGCCACAGAATGACTTGCTTGGTGAGTTAAGACTTTCCACGCGACAGGCGTCTTCAATCGACAGTAACAAAATTTCAAAAAAATGTTTCAAAAATGTTAAAAATATTGAATTTCATCACCATATTTGGAATCACCATGAGAAATGCATTAAAATAAGTTGCCTAGTATTGGTTCAGTCATTCTTGAGAAAAGACTTTGAAAGTTGGGAAACGTTTCTGAACAATTTGTTTTGTACATGGTAAAACTAATAGCCGCGGGGAAAGTGCTAAGATCAAATGAAATGATAACGGTTTCATTCATTCATTCATAAAAGGTTTATTAAAAACTGTTCTTGCAGCAAATACAAAGCAGCTGAATTACAACAATTTTACAATTTTACACATAAAAATATAATCATTCATTATCATTTCGATATAAAACTAAAGGTACGAGAAAGAAACCTATTAGATCGTTTCTAGATTCATTATAGATTCAAATCAAACGATTTATTTCTAGAATATTCTAAATTCTACATAAAGGACAATTCATCAACCTTTTTAGGTTTTCAAAAGAGTTTGACCGACATTTGTTGTAGTGATTCAGGGCCAAGTTATAGCTGCTTATACTCATGATATTGATTTGATATGTATCCTGTCGTCTGACGATTGCCTTATCGGCATGAAAGTCAGAGTATCGACTCCTTTTCCGGAAGATCTATGCTTTTGAATTTTTATATATTTCATTATGTATTTATTTATTATGTATTTATTTATTTTTCAGGCCATCCTCAGATCAAAGCGTTTGTTTACCACTGCGGTGTGAATGGTGTCTTCGAAGCTTTATATCACGGCGTTCCAATGGTAGCAATACCACTATTTGGGGATCAGGCTGACAACGCACAGAGGGTTGTTTCCCGTGGTTTGGGCGTCAGAGTAGACATCTCTACTTTAACCAGCGACCAATTAGCTCATGCTATACGTACTGTTATAAGCGAACCAAGGTATGAATAAAATCAACTGTTTTTATTTAAAACAATCCGAAATTGCCATTACTTTAGCCAAGTTATTTCGTAAATAGTGACTTTATTGTTACATTATACAGTGTTATAATGATAATTTGATAAAAACAATAATAACGTTGTTTTCTCTCTTATTTATTTATTTATCTATCTATTTATTTATTTATTGTCGACAGCTACAAAAGTAACGCCACGCGTTTATCAGCAATATTAAGAGATTCACCAAGAACACCTCCAGAGCTGGCTGCTGATTGGTTAGAATATGTTATACGTCATGGCGGCGCCAAGCACTTACGTACTGCTGCATTGGATCTGAACCTTTTCCAGTATTTACTTTTAGACGTAATTTCAATGTTACTCTTTGTTTTTATCACGATCGTCATCGTAGCAATTTGTTGTTGTAAGTTGTGCTTTAGAGGATGTACACGTGTATGTAGAAGGACTCGAAAAGTAAAAGGCGAGTAAATTGTGTTGATATTGTCATATTATACGAGATTTTGTAATCTGAGATGGTGTAAGATGCATACAATAAACGAATCAATCAACACCAGAGAAAACTGTTAGGCTAATAGTTTGATTTAACATGGTGAAAAATGAAACACAATAAACGTTATTTTCATGATCAAGATCCTTTGTTTGAGCGATTCTTAAAAACAGTTCTGATTGTTATAACATGTGTTGTGTTGTTCTTTTCCTTTCCTTTCCCTTTCCTTTCTCCCCTCGTCTTCCTTTCTTTCCCTTTCCTTCTCCTTTTCCCTTTCCTTTCCCTTTGCACTCTGCCCCCCTGACCCCCGGGAGATACGATACCGGACTTTATCGCCTACTTTTGTAATGAATTTATACATGGATGAGTATATTGTTGAAAAGATTCATACCAGGATTGGTGATATATGTATACACATGAGAGAAAGGTTCATTCTATCTAATCCAATTTCCACTTACTGAGAAGAATCATATCATCGTGTAAGGGAGAGGCAAAGGTCATAGGTACGAAGCAGGATAGATACAAGAGATAGATGAAGGAGGCAGTGGAAATAAGAAAGAAGGGGCCACCCCATGAATCGTGACGAGGGGCAGTATCACCTTTCACGTGTTGTTGATGAACTATTGCTATTTGGACAAAAACAGCTAGAAGCTCCAGATTCGTCGCTATGCTACCACCTAGCGTCGGTAACAGTAGTTAATCATTCACTCAGGTGCTGATAAAGGCAACAGTGTTCGCCGAAAACGTCCACAATAAAAATTAAGTGGAAATTGGATTAGATACAATGAACCTTTCTCTCATGGATGAGTATATAGAAAGTCGAAATTACACGGGTTAAAATAATATTGGAAATTAATGAACAACTATAATATTAGCAGAATTGTTATGGTCTGCCCTCCTTATCATTTGGGTTCGTGCCGAGTATAAAAAAATCATACCAAAAAAACCACAAGTTGAATGTATCCTTCATTCAAATCGTCTCTCCCATATTCTATCGTCACTTGTCTTTTCTGTTTCTCTGTCGTCTGCTTACTGTAGCTGATGGGTGTCGTCTGCTAACTACATCTGATGGATGTCATTTGTTAACTGCAGCTGGTGGGTGTTTCCTGCTAACTGCAGCTGGTGTCTTGCTTTGTCAGCTGGTGGGTGGAGTCTGCTAACGGCAGCCGATGGTGTCGTATATTAACTGTAGGTGATTGCTGTCGTCCGCTTACTGCAGCTGGTGGGCTTCGTCTGTTAACTGCAACTGAAAGGTGTCGTCTGCTAACTGCAACTGGTGGGTGTGGTCTGCTAACTGCAGCTGATTGGTGTCGTCTATAACTACATATCATGGGTGTCGTCTGATAACTTTATTGCAGCTTATGGGTGTCGTCTGCTAACTGTACTGATGGGTGTTGTCTGCTAACTGCAGCCGATGCGTGTCGCCTGCTAACTTCAGCTGGTGGGTGTAGTGGTGTGCTAATTGCAGCTGATGGGTGTCAACTGCTAACTGTAACTGTTGGTGTCTTCTGCAGGGCTGATTGGGTGTCATTTGTTAACTGCAGCTGATGGGTGTCGTCTGCTAACTGCAACCGGTGGGTGATATCTGCTAACTGAAGCCGTTGGGTGTCCCATGCTAGCTACAGCTGGTGGGTGCAGTGTTCTGTTAACTGCAGCTGATGGGTGTCATTTGCTAACTGCAGCGGTTGGGTGTGACATGTGCTAACCGGAGTTGATGGGAGTCATCTGTTTACGGCAGCTGATGGTGTCGTCTGCTACCTGCAGCTGGTGGATGTCTTCCGCTAACTGCAGCGGGTGGGCGTCGTCTGCGTACTGTATCGGGTGGGTTCGGTGGTCTGCTAATTACAGTTAATGGGCGTCATCTGCTAGTGCTAACTGTAACTGTTGGTATCTTCTGCAGGGCTGTGGGTGTCATTTTTTAACTGCTAGTCTGCTAGTTGGACGAATGGACGTACATTTGAATCTCCGTTGGTTTCAATGTAAAAATGGATTTTGATTTATACCCACATAATTCATCACACGTGCAGACGTTGGAACTCAACTATTTCATCCTAAAACCGCTTGAGTTGGATAACCAACTCCAGTGTCAGTATCATTTTATAAATTTAATCCGTCGTTAACCGTTCGTCCCATTCGCTTGATCACGTAACCTCGTACGTACGTATATAATTTAACCTTGAATATTCGTGAACGAGCCCCTGTCCGGCAACGTCCGGGCTGGGTTTGATTATTTTGAATGGTGCCCCCTTTATAACTGATACGCTATCTTCGGACGATAAAATAGAAGATTAGAAGCATTCGACGTGTTGGGAACTTATGGAGGGTTTGAGTATATAAATGGGTCCCTTGAGTATCTCATCCTCGCTTCTTAATGGTCTGTCGTGCTGAACACATCAACCCATCATCATACGCTACGAATACGCTACGCTACGTTAAGTATACGTTAAGCATACGTTAAGCATACGCTGTGATAAGTATGTTATAAGTTAGTGATACGCTATCAATACGTTAGTCATACGCTATGTATACGTTCAATACGCTATGGATACGCTATGGATACGTGACAGGGCCTTACACGATCGCCCGGCTTCAGGTGAATACGTGAGAATACGTCAAAACTCGTTGGAAATACGTCAGGCATACGTTAGACATACGGCACATATACGTTATCAACTCGTTATCACTAACGTATTGATAGCGTATCACTAACTTATAACATACTTATGACAGCGTATCACAGCGTATATGCGAGCGTATGCGAGCGTATGACTAACGTATGCTTAACGTATACTTAACGTAGCGTAGCGTATTCGTAGCGTATGAAGATGGGTTGATGTGTTCAGCACGACAGACCATGAAGAAGTGAGGATGAGATACTCAAGGGACCCATTTATATACTCAAACCCTCCATAAGTTCCCACACAAACCAACAAACAAACGCCGAATGCTCGCTAGCTGTACGGTACATACGCTAGCTGTACGGTAGCCCTGTCACACCATGGCGTATCGCCTGAACGTATGACAACGTATGCGAAATATCGAAAAATACGATGGCGTACGTTGGTGTACGCTGATACAAGTTAGGGGTACGTTAAGAGCACGCTGTGATACGTTGTGAAAATTTGGAACACGTCGAGCCCGCGAAAAATTATTGAGCATGTTCAAAATTTCTCGACGTACTCAACGTGTGCTTAACTTACGTTCTCCATAAGTTGGCACTATTATAGTGGCGCTATTGTATGCTTGACTGCACAAAAGAAATCTAACAATGTTACGGGGGCAAACCTTTTTTTTGTTGGCATTTTTGTAAACACCAAGTAATATCAAGATAAACTGTCGATATAGTTAATTTAAATACCACCTCTAACTAAAGTTATGTTACGTAACGCATCGACACTCAATTTCTAATGTTCGAATTTTGGGCACTTTAAGGCCATTTTGCAGAATTTCTTTGTTTTTATAATCTCTTTCGTTCATCATGAGATGTTTATGAGACTATTTATGTTTCATTATTATGTTAAAAGTATATATGTGCGATGTTTTAAAAACCCAATGAACCATGAAACTGATTACGCAATGGCGTGCTCACCCTATATCAAACCTTAGATACAAATGTAAAAATTGTAGGTCCAAGATTGCCGAATTTCAGGGTATGGGGGAAAAATGTTTCAATTTTGAAATAATAATAGGCCTAAATTGTCTTTTTATCCGTCACGCATAATGTATCGTATGTCAGGTAAACTCACAAGTAATTTGTTTTGGGTTATATCCTCTAGGTAATTGCCCAGAGTACTGTTAATGATATTTTGATACTTTGAAAGCCCTATTGTTTTAATTTAGGCCCAAATTAAACCTGGTCACCCCCCCCCCCCCCCCCCCCCTACATGATTCGATCTCAATGACAAATGGGTTTAAAAACATTTATTTAAACTTTATTTTTTAAGCCCCTGATTGATAAAACGAGCATGTAGGTCTATAATCGGATAACCATGGCGAGGGTCTATTATTATGAGTAAAAATCAAAAACAAGGAAATGTGTAGTAAAATGATGCTCTTCAATCGTTTTTGCTCCAAATTTGTAAGAAATTTGGGTCGTGTGCATGATATTTATGTATGACGTGGACAGAAATGTGTTTTTCTATGAAATTAAGATAAAATTACCTCTTTTATAGTCAAAATCAATGCAAATCGATATAAATCGAGTGTCACCACTGCGTGTTACTAGAGGGCACAGCACTAAATAAACAGCACATTGGATTACATGTAAATTAGGGCTAAAAGAGTCGCTATTTTGGGCCCTTAGTAACCATTTTTGGAATGTCTAGAATGCCTTATTATAATAAACAAACATTAAAATTTCATAAAATCGTCGAGAAGTGTTACACCTTCCAATTAGATTTTACGATACGATCCATTAAACAGCGCCACCCCTATTTTCAGCCCGGACGCTTGCCTTCTAACCGCCCCCGATCACGTGTGTTCATACACGTGATAAATTTCGATACAATCGAAAATCAATATTTTGCAATATCAAAGTACAAGAGATTATCTTTCATTTTAATTATGAAATGCTACCCTCTTACGCCAAACTAATTCCCAAAGGACCCCATTCGTTTTTGTTTTTGCCGGAACTTACTACCATTACACAAAACGAGGAGTGATTTAGTGCTGTGCGCCATAGCCCATTACGCGCCACCGCAACCATGCAGAAAAATAATCTACACTCAGTGGTGGGCACGCACATTGTGACTTTCAGGTTCAAGGGTAGAATAATTAATTATTTCCTTTATCTAAGGTCAGTCATATACTTACTGACCCGATTTGCTGACACCGTACAAAATGCATAACGCGGGGTATATTATTATTTCATAACGACTGCTAACCAAATGAGTGCACTGCTACACGTATACTTGCACGGTACGCACTGCATAACTTCATGAACTTGGGGGAGGGCGCAATGGTTCTCAAAATGTATTGGTTCTCCGGACGTTGGCTATACTACCATTTAATCCATATCTTCGCATCCTGGTGCTTGTACAGTAGTCATTCATATTCCGTTTATGGATCTAATATTCTCATTGCTCCATTGACTGGTGAAGGAAGCCATTATTACATAGCTGCAGCAATCGGTGAAGCAATGGTTAACCGTGGACACAATGTTACCTTTCTCCTAAGTGACATCTTCAGAGGAACAAGCAACACCGTCAATCAGCAATCGAAACTTTTCAATTTTCATTACTACCCGTCATATATTAGCATGGAACAGTTTCATGACTTATTTGTGGAATTTACACGCGCTGGTTTGAAAGGGGAAGACATGGCTTGGCAAAAGTATGCGGACATTATTGCCAAGGAATGTAATTTTCTGTTAGATAGCGCGACTAAGTCATCGCCTCTACAAGATGCCAATTTTACAGTGGCTGTCATGGACTTTGGCCTACCATGCCCAATTGCTCAACACCTAAAAGTTCCGTACGTAATTCTCTGTCCAGTTTTGGCTGTACCATCAGCACACCTACTTGCTAATCGTAACGAAGTCAACCCAGCTTATATGTCAGACATGATGATAGCTTATGATCACAAAATGACTTACAGTGAAAGATTATTCAATACAATATGCACGATAATGTTAACATTGATAACTAATGTTGTGTTCCAACCTAGAATGGATGAGTTGCAGATGAAATACAATCTTCCTGGTGATGCTGCTTTGATGTTTACTGATGCCGAGATGTGGCTGATCAACAGCCATTATGCGTTGGATTTTCCAAGATCTCTGCTGCCAAACACCAAGTTCGTTGGAGGTTTGACAATGAAACCTTCCCTATCAATTAATCAGGTTTGTTAAGATATTTGGAATTCTGCTTGTTTGTACTTTTTCCTCTTCGGGATGTTCACAATTCTTATTGCTAACAGAAGTAGATAAGAGCTGGATAAGCTTCTTTTGGACATACCAGGCATGTATAACCAAACCAAAAGTTATTATATGACTCCTTGGTAAACCTGTCGTCGTCGTTGTCATCGTCATCGTCATCGTCATCGTCATCGTCATCGTCATCGTCATCGTCATCGTCATCGTCATCGTCATCGTCATCGTCATCGTCATCGTCATCGTCATCGTCATCGTCATCGTCATCGTCATCGTCATCATCATCATCATCATCATCATCATCATCATCATCATCATCATCATCATCATCATCATCATCATCATCATCATCATCATCATCATCATCATCATCATCATCATCATCATCATCATCATCATCATCATCATCATCATCAACATCTTCCTTCTGCTACAAGATCGTTCTTGAATCACATGTTATCGGTTACATATGATGTGAATAGAAGACCAGACTCTGACCATGTGTTGGTTTACAGATGGCCTACTTTCTAGCAGGTTCACCGTCCGAGAGACTGAGTAATTGACCAGGAATCTTAGGTGTCGGACATTATTCTGGAGAAAGAGGTAGCAAAGGCATCGAATTTGTATTCCATATATCTTGAGATATCACCAAGGATTCACGTCAGCCATAAAGCAGAATTGCCACACGGGTGGTCGTGAATAATAATTTCACATTGGTTGCGATGATAGCCACTTGACGGCTTCGCCACCATGGCCACAAGCGTTTTTCATTTTAAAATGTTGATTGTTCTACAATACTGGTACAACTGGATCAATTGTCACCAACCACCAACAACATAAGACTTAAGAAATCTTGAATTACTTTATGATAATAATGATTCTTTGTATTCCTGATAGAACTGTTCTCTTTTCATCCTAATAGGAATGGGAGGAGTATTTACAAAGTGCTGGAGACGACGGCGTTGTCTTATTTTCAATGGGTTCCTACGTCACTGGGATTGATGAGAGTATTGCAGCAATGTTTGCTGGAGCGTTTGCTCAAATACCACAGAAAGTGATATGGAAACTGAATGGGAAACCATCGACTTCAATTCCGCCTAATGTTAAGATAGTGGATTGGATGCCACAGAATGACTTGCTTGGTGAGTTAAGACTTTCCACGCGGCAGGCGTCTTCAAACGACAGTTACAACATTTCATAAAATGTTTCAAAAATATTGAATTTCATCACCATATTTGAAATCACCATGAGGAATGCATTTAAAAAAAAGTACAAACATGCCTAGTATTGGTTCAGTAATTCTTGAGAAAAGACTTTGAAAGTTGGGAAACGTTTCTGAAAAATCCGTTTTGTACATGTAAAACTAATAGCCGCGGGGAATATGAAATGATAACGGTTTCGATATAAAACTCACGAAAAAGAAACCTATTAGATCGTGTCTAGATTCAGTATAGATTCAAATCAAACGATTTATTTCTAGAATATTTTTAATTCTACATACAGGACAGTTTCATCAACCTTTTTAGGTTTTCAAAAGAGTTTGACCGACATTGTTGTATAGTGATTTAGGGCCAAGTTATCTGCTAGTATGATACTGATATACTCATGATATTGATTTAATATTTATCCTGTCGTCTGACGATTGCCTGTCGTCTGACGATAGCCTGTCGTCTGACAATTGTCTTAATCGGCATGAAACTCATAGTATCGACTCCTTTTCCGGAAGATCTATACTGTTGAATTTGTATATAGGCCTATTTCATTATGTATTTATTTATTATGTATTTATTTATTTTTCAGGCCATCCTCAGATCAAAGCGTTTGTTTATCACTGCGGTGTAAATGGTGTCTTCGAAGCTTTATACCACGGCGTTCCAATGGTAGCAATACCACTATTTGGGGATCAGGCTGACAATGCACAGAAGGTTGTTTCGCGTGGTTGGGGCGTCAAAGTAGACATCTCTACTTTAACCAGCGACCAATTAGCTCATGCTATACGTACTGTTATAAGCGAACCAAGGTATGAATCAAATCAACTGTTTTTATTTTAAAACAATCCGAAATTGCCATTACTTTAGCCAATTATTTCGTAAATGGTCACTTTACTGAATTACATTATAACAATAATTTGATAAAAACAATAATAACGTTGTTTTCGTTCTTATTTATTGATTTATTTATTGTCTACAGCTATAAAAGCAACGCCACGCGTTTATCAGCAATATTAAGAGATTCGCCAAGAACACCTCCAGAGCTGGCAGCTGATTGGTTAGAATATGTTATACGTCATGGCGGCGCCAAGCATTTACGTTCTGCTGCATTGGATCTGAACCTTTTCCAGTATTTACTTTTAGACGTAATTTCAATGTTACTCTTTGTTTTTATCACGATCGTCATCCTTGCAATTTGTTGCTGTAAGTTATGCTTTAGAGGATGTTCACGTGTATGTAGAAGGACTCGAAAAGTAAAAGGCGAGTAAATTGTGTTGATATTTTCATATTATACGAGATTTGTATTTAGATGGTGTTGATTACTGCTGTAACATGCATACAATTAATGAATCAATCAACACCAGAGAAAACTGTTAGGCTGATATTAGTTTGATATAACATGGTAAAAAATGAAACAAAATAAACGTTATTTTCATGCTGAAGATCCTTTGTTTGAGCGATTCTTAAAAACAGTGCTGAGTGTTATAACATGTGTTGTGTTGTTCTTTTCCTTTCCTTTCCTTCTTTTTTTCTCCCATTCGTCTTCCTTCTTTTCATTTCATTCTCCTTCTCTTTGCACTCTGCCCCCCCGACCCCCGGGAGATACGCTACTGGACTTTATCGCCTACTTTAGTAGTGAATTTATACATGGATGAGTATATTGTTGAAAAAATTCATACCAGGATTGGTGATATATATACATGAGAGAAAGGTTCATTCGATCTAAACCAATTTCCACTTATCTGAGAAGAATCATATCATCGGGTGGGGGAGAGGCAAAGGTCATAGGTACGGGGCAGGATACATACAAGAGATACCGTAGATAAAGGAGGCAGTGGAAATTAGAAAGAAGGGGCCACCCCATGAATCGTGACGAGGGGGCAGTATCACCTTTCACGTGTTGTTGATGAACTATTGCTATCTGGAGAAAAAACAGCTAGAAACTCCAGATTCGTCGCTATGCTACAACCTAGCGTCGGTAGCAGTAGTTAATCACTCACTCATGTGTTGATAAAGGCAACAGTGTTTGCCGAAAACGTCCACAATAAAAAGTAAGTGGAAATTGGATTACATACAATGAACCTTTCTCTCATGGATGAGTATATAGCAGTCGAAATACACGGGTTAAAATAAAAAAAGAATATTGGAAATTAATGAACAACTAATATTAGCAGAATTGTTATGGTCTGCCCTCTTATCATTTGGGTTCGTGCCGAGTATAAAAAAATCATACCAAAAACACCACAAGTTGAATGTATCCTTCAATCATCTCTCCGGATCCCGTATTCTATCGACACTTGTCTTTTCTGTTTCTCTGTCGTCTGCTAACTGCAGCTGATGGGTGTCGTCTGCTAACTACATCTGATGGGTGTCATTTGTTAACTGCAGCTGGTGGGTGTTTCCTGTTAACGGCGGTCGATGGTGTCATATGTTAACTGTAGGCGATTGCTGTCGTCTGCTTACTGCAGCTGGTGGGCTTCGTCTGTTAACTGCAACTAATAGGTGTCGTCTGCTAACTGCAGCTGGTGGGTGTCTGCTAACTGCAGCTGATGGGTGCCGTCTGATAACTACATATGATGGGTGTCGTCTGATAACTTTATTGCAGCTAATGGGTGTCGTCTGCTAACTGTACTGATGGGTGTCGTCTGCTAAGGGGGCACTACACTAAATCCTTCCGCGTTTGGTGTAGGGTTCGGAGAAATAGTACCTATATCAATTTGATCATCGTCCCAGGGGAAGCAAATAGAAGTAAATCTTGCTTATTTGTTATGAAAAAGTTAGAATAGAACCTTAGCATTGCTAATGTGGTCAAAAATCGTCGGAATCGAATACGCACGGGAGCCTAGGCTGCGGAAGGATATCGTTGCCGGAACCGGTGAGGAAGCGAAAATATCGGTTTAAAATGGTGAGGGCGCTGTTTAGGTGCCCGTAGCGAAAAATTTCATCTAGATGGGTCAAGAAAAATCAAGTTTAAAATAAAATTCAACACATATCTAATACATTCATGCGAAATAAAAACTTCCATCATTGTTACGTGGGGTAAAAATACGGTCTTGAAAAAGGGCCGAAACGCGTGTATTTCAATGGGAGACGTATTTAGTGGTGTGCCCCCTTCGAAGACGTGTTGTTTTTGGCCTATTATGGTACCTTTTACTTGAAAAACTCTCATTTTCACTCTATTTTCGCAGTTTTATTTGTCAATAAAGTTTCTTAAGATTACTACCATTAGGATAAAAGTACAATACAATATTTTAAATCAAATCTAAACACAATCATGCTAGCCTTGGCCACTAAACTTTTGACGAATCATCAAAAGGGGCATTGTACTCTATGGTATAGCGGTGATAGCTTGACGGATGAGCAGTAGATACTGTCAAAACTACAGCATACCTAACCAGAAATGTTTTAGAAATTGAAGTTGGTTCGTATTGGGTGTATTGTAGGAACAAGGATATGGTTACCACCGGTGTCACCTGCGGTATCCTGGACACAGGGAGGTTATCACCACGCTTCCAAGAGCCGTGTACATCTTACAGAACCGCAGACCTGACCTGACATGCATGGGAGAAACGCCATGCCGGGGGGGGGGGGGGGGGGGGGGGGGCGGGCGGTCCCATAGAGTGTGTCAAGCGGACGTGCGCAGAAGGCGACCACTTGGTGTTAGAATTTTCGACAGATAACAAGAGGAGAATCACATGCCACGGTTTGAAGAATTACAGCGGGTGTTCACCTCCATGTATCACCACATGAATTGAAAGATCACATGAAATATCTCTCAAACAGACCCTTTTAAACCCAAACAGCTCTTCTAGAGCTACCATTACTGAAAACTAGAGAATAGTGAATTTGTGTCGGACTTTGTCTGTATGTAATATTATAATCAAATGTTTATTAAATGTTAAGTTAGTTCGTATTACATTATTCACGAAACAATTGATAATGCATACACTATAGTTCGCCAAAATCGATGTCAGCCCAGATGGTGCCGGACCAGATGGTGCCGGACTGGGTGATTTCTTGCTTTTATACACAATTTATGAACATTTGGGACATCATCATTTTTCAGAAAAATGCTCTTATTTGAGAACCAGAGATCGCACAGAGGTATGCTTTGGCAGTTTATCTTAGAAATACTTGTTCTTTCGAAATATGTAGAAAAAAGAATGAAAACTCAAAAAAAGTTTTGCTTCTAAGGGGGCACTACACTAAATCCTTCCGCGTTTGGTGTAGGGTTCGGAGAAATAGTACCTATATCAATTTGATCATCGTCCCAGGGGAAGCAAATAGAAGTAAATCTTGCTTATTTGTTATGAAAAAGTTAGAATAGAACCTTAGCATTGCTAATGTGGTCAAAAATCGTCGGAATCGAATACGCACGGGAGCCTAGGCTGCGGAAGGATATCGTTGCCGGAACCGGTGAGGAAGCGAAAATATCGGTTTAAAATGGTGAGGGCGCTGTTTAGGTGCCCGTAGCGAAAAATTTCATCTAGATGGGTCTAGAAAAATCAAGTTTAAAATAAAATTCAACACATATCTAATACATTCATGCGAAATAAAAACTTCCATCATTGTTACGTGGGGTAAAAATACGGTCTTGAAAAAGGGCCGAAACGCGTGTATTTCAATGGGAGACGTATTTAGTGGTGTGCCCCCCTAACTGCAGCCGGTGGGTGTCGCCTGCTAACTGCAGCTGGTGGGTGTAGCGGTGTGCTAATTGCAGCTGGTGGGTGTCAACTGCTAACTGTATCTGTTGGTGTCTTCTGCAGGGCTGATGGGTGTCATTTGTTAATTGCAGCTGATGTGTGTCGTCTGCTAACTGCAGCCGGTGGGCGATATCTGCTAACTGAAGCCGTTGGGTGCAGTGTTCTGTTAACTGCAGCTGATGGGTGTCACCTGCTTACTGCAGCGGTTGGGTGTGACATGTGCTAACCGGAGTTGATGGGTGTCATATGTTTACGGCAGCTGATGGTGTCGTCTGCTAACTGCAGCTGGTGGATGTCGTCCGCTAACTGGAGCGGGTGGGTGTCGTCTGCGTACTGCAGCGGGTGGGTTCAGTGGTCTACTAATTGCAGCTAATGGGCGTCATCTGCTAGTGCTAACTGTAACTGTTGGTATCTTCTACAGGGCTGATGGGTGTCATTTTTTAACTGCTGCTGATGGGTGTCGTCTGCTAGTTGGACGAATAGACGTACATTTGAATCTCCGTAGGTTTCAATGTAAAAATGGATTTGATTTATACCCACATAATTCATCACACGGGCAGACGTTGGAACTCAACTATTTCATCCTAAAACCGCTTGAGTTGGATAACCATCTCCAGTGTCAGTATCATTTTATAAATTTAATCCGTCGTTAACCGTTCGTCCCATTCGCTTGATCACGTAACCTCGTACGTATATAATTTAACCTTGAATATTCGTGAACGAGCCCCTGTCCTGCAACGTTCGGGCTTGGTTTTATTATTTTGAATGGTGCCCCCTTTATAACTGATACGTCATCTTCGGACGATAAAATAGAAGATTGCTATCTTCGGAAGATAGCTGTTCTTAGGCTTTTGTTTCTTCTGCTTTTTTGTTGCTGTAATATTGTAAAACCAAAGGAGATTATATTGGTTTTTTCCTTGGTTCTTTATCGAGAACAATAGGGTGTATGTAGCGTCTCAACGAATCTTTGAATATTTCGAGGACCTATACCAGGCCCCCGGGACCAGGCCTAACCTTAGGTTGAGGACAACCTTTAAAATGTACCAATAAGCGAAGTATTGACTATACCACAAAGCGCGGTTTATTTTTAGAGTCGTGTTCAGTTCTACCTATCGTACATCCCCGAATTTGCCACGGCTATAGATCATAAAATGACACTCCTTGACCGAATCAAGAACCCAGCTAACCATATTACGTTGTTAGAACGTCGTGGCAAGGTTTCACTTTCGTTCTTGGAACGTTATGATTAAAAGTTCAAAGAACGTTGTGAACGTGATCCAACGTTAGGAGAACGTTTATTTGTCGACACATTTTTACGTTGTATGAACGTTAGTCATGAACGTTTTCACAACGTTATCACAACGTCCTAAACGTTTAAAACACTTTCTTGAAATTCTGTTGGTTATACCATTACGTCCAAATGACGTTTTTATAACGTTATCGGAACGTCGTGACAACGTTCATGGAACGTTGCGATCCAACGTTAGAAGAACGTTTATTTGTCGACACATTTTTACGTTGTTTGAACGTTAGTAATGAACGTTTTCACAACGTTATAACAACGTCCCAAACGTTTAAAAAACTTCTGTTAGTTATACCATTACGTCCAAATGACGTTTTTATAACCTATTTATTACGTTGTTGGAACGTCGTGACAACGTTTCACTTTCGTTCTTGGAACGTTATGATTAAACGTTCAAAAAACGTTTATTTGTCGACACATTTTTATGTTGTATGAACGTTAGTCTTGAACGTTTTCACAACGTTATCCCAAACGTGTAAAAAACTTTCATCAAATTCGGTTAGTTACACCATGGCAACCAGGGAATGGTAGTGGTATTATAGAGGGATGGGGCGGGCATTGACCTTTTCATGTGTACTATGTTCTTGCTCAATGTATATGGCATTAGTGAACAATGACTTGCCTTTAGCTATACATATGAGAACTTACGTATACAGATCAAAATGCTTTCTATGGTGTTAAAAGCTGTTAAATGTATGTATCGACTTAAATTAAAATTAAAAAAAAGTTTAAATAAATAAAAGTTGCAAATTAGCTCATTACCATAATTTAAAGGTTACAAACGAGCACCGGTGCTAATTTTTGTACCATTGAAATTATGCTAATGAGCTATTTCCACAATTTACTCGACTCATGTAAGGCCAGGTAAAATATGCAAATTAGCGATTACAGCCCAGGTAACATAATTTGGTTGTGTAAACGTTATATGAACGTTATATGAACGTCGTGATGAAGCCAGATTCTTTTCAAGCTTAAAAGACATAAATAAATATATTCCACATAAATTATACAGGTATTTTGTCATGAGTTCAAGTTCTATACTCTTTTTCCATGTGCAATACCCACGAGGAACGAATTCGATTCAAACTTTAACGGATTTACACGCTTAGAAAAGAGCATGCGCTTCTTACAAGTTCGTAATCATAGTTGTAATTAATGCAAATTGGACCAAGCCGATTTTGCTTCCTCATGTTTGCTGAAGCATATCTCCCGTTCTAAATAACCAATTGGAACGCAATAAAATGCAAATGAAAGCTTATTTACTCAGCTTTCATAATACATCAAGATTAGACCCGTGTGTTCCTGTCCTTTTAAGATATCTTATGTGCCCAGAGTGTTAACATTTTTTGGGTCACCCTGTATACGCCTAGATTAGTACATCAAATTTGTAATGCCAAATTGTTTTGTATTAAAATTTTGATTCGTAATAAACCTTTTTAAATAAAATGTAATTCATTATTTAATTAGTCCATGGAAACGTGAGCAAAATGTTTTCTGAACGTTGCAGTTAAGTTCTAGTTTGGTTGCACTTAGGTTGTGGTTAGGTTGTCATCACGTCGGGCGCGTGTGGTCCAGCGGATATCACCCTCGCTCCACAATGCAAAGATTGTGGGTTCGAGCCCCGTTGGTGCCAACGTGTTGTGTCCTTGGGCAAGGCACTTTACCGCACTTGCCACGCTTCACCCAGGTGTATAATTGGGTACCGGCATTAATTCATGTTGGGAAGTAAAACAGACTCGCTGTGCGGGAGGAGTGGCGAACCCCCCACAGCCAAGTATTACATGGGGAGTCTGGCCTAAACGCTAATGAAAGAGAGATGGGCACTCCGCGCGCGAGCTTTGCTCGGCACGAGTCTTTACTTTTTTGTCATTAAAACGTTTCTACAACGTTATTATAACGTTGCGGTTTGGGTGTGATTTGGTTGTTTTAGTTGGTCAATGGAAACGTGAGCAAAAAGTTCTCTGAACGTTGCAGTTAAATTCTAGTTTGGTTGCGCTTAGGTTGTGGTTAGGTTGTCATTAAAACGTTTCTACAACGTTATTATAACGTTGCGGTTTGGGTGTGATTTGGTTGTTTTAGGTTGGTCCATGGAAACGTGAGCAAAACGTTCTCTGAACGTTGCAGTTAAGTTCTAGTTTGGTTGCACTTAGGTTGTGGTTAGGTTGTCATTAAAACGTTTCTACAACGTTATTATAACGTTGCGGTTTGGGTGTGATTTGGTTGTTTTAGGTTGGTCCGTTGAAACGTGAGCAAAACGTTCTCTGAACGTTGCAGTTAAGTTCTAGTTTAGTTGCACTTAGGTTGTGGTTAGGTTGTCATTAAAACGTTTCTACAACGTTATATATAACGTTGCGGTTTGGGTGTGATTTGGTTGTTTTAGGTTGGTCCGTTGAAACGTGAGCAAAACGTTCTCTGAACGTTGCAGTTAAGTTCTAGTTTGGTTGCACTTAGGTTGTGGTTAGGTTGTCATTACAACGTTTCTACAACGTTATATATAACGTTGCGGTTTGGGTGTGATTTGGTACTTAAAACAAACAACCCGCAACGTTATAATAACGCTGTAAGAACGTATTTAATGACAACCTAACCAGAACCTTAGTGCAACCAAACTAGAACTTAAACTACAACGTTCAGGGAACATCCTTTTCACGTTTAAAGGATTAAACTAAAACAACCAACTATTTGAGTGTTACAACGTTGTTAAAACATTATGTAAACGTTTCCGATGATCAACATGCAACGTTCAGAGAACGTTTTAATCCCGTTTCCAAGAACCAACCTAAACAAACAAACCGCAACGTCATAATAACGTGGTAAGAACGTTTATAATGACAACCTAACCACAACCTAAGGTGCAACCAAACTATAACTAAACTTTAACGTTCAGAGAACGTTTTGCTCACGTTTCAACGGACCAACTAAAACAACCAAATCACAACCAAACCGTAACGTTATAAAACGTTGTTTAAAACGTTTTAATGACGCAACCTAACTGCAACCTAGGTGCAACGTTGCGAACGTTCTGTGTTTGCTGGGAACACCGCCTTTATGGTATTCTTCAATGTTATGATATAAGACATTGGGAGTCCATTCGGTGAGATCAGAAAGAAGTATGGGATAACTAAATAGTCATTGCTATATGCTGATGCTGAAAAAAAATGAAAAAAAATAAATAATATTAATAATAATAATAATAATAATAAATAATAATAATAAGAATAGTAGTATAGAAGAAGAAGAGAAGAGAAGAAGAAGAAGAAGAAGAAGAAGAAGAAGAAGAAGAAGAAGAAGAAGAAGAAGAAGAAGAAGAAGAAGAAGAAGAAGAAGATAGAAGAAGAAGAAGAAGAAGAAGAAGAAGAAGAAGAAGAAAAGAAGAAGAAGAAGAAGAAGAAGAAGAAGAAGAAGAAGAAGAAGAAGAAGAAGAAGAAGAAGAAGAAGAAGAAGAAGAAGAAGAAGAAGAAGAAGAAGAAGAAGAAGAAGAAGAAGAAGAAGAAGAGAAGAAGAAGAAGAAGAAGAAGAAGAAGAAGAAGAAGAAGAAGAAGAAGAAGAAGAAGAAGAAGAAGAAGAAGAAGAAGAAGAGAAGAAGAAGAAGAAGAAGAAGAAGAAGAAGAAGAAAGAAGAAGAAGAAGAAGAAGAAGAAGAAGAAGAAGAAGAAGAAGAAGAAGAAGAAGAAGAAGAAGAAGAAGAAGAAGAAGAAGAAGAAGAAGAAGGTGGTACAATCAAGCGATACTCCGATGAAGGATCTTGTAAATAGCTCTCTGTTTAATTGGAAGCCAATGGAGCTTTTCGATCGATGGTGTAATATGCTCACGTCGCGAAACGCGTAGAACTAGACGAGCTGCTGTGTTCTGTACCATCTGCACTTTGCGTATGTAACAATCTGGCAATCCGAACAAGAGAGAGTTACAGGAGTCTAGCCTTGATGTCACAAAAGCGTGCACTAACTTCACCGTGGCATCCTCTGTTAGATAGTTACGAATCTGTCCGATCTTTCTAATACCAACCAGCGTTCCTCTGCACACGTTGTTTACATGATCTTTCATACAGAGAGTAGAATCCATGATAACGCCGAGATTCCGGGCAATAGGAGAAGGACGAATCGTAGCACTACCGATCTTTATTGACGGCTCCCAAGATGATTTGCTGAACTTAGATGAACAATAAATGAGCTCAGTTTTGCTATCATTCAAGACCAACTTATTCAATTGGCACCAGGATCGTATATTGGCGATACAAGACTCGATTTTCTTGATGGCTTGGAGGCGGTCTTTGGGCGAGAACGTCACGAATAACTGTGCGTCATCGGCATACATAACAGAATCGATGCCATGAGACTCGATGATATCCTGTAGCGGAGAACTAAAAAGAATGAAAGCTAATGGCCCCGCCACTTTTCCCTGTGGAACACCACAATTTAAGACAGTTGGGTCAGATGATACATCCTTTACGACGACGGACTGCGTTCTGCCGCTGAGGTATGAAGCAAACCATTGCCGTGCTGTACCTTTGACACCGAAACGAGTAGCAAGCCGATCAAGTAGCTGTTTAGTGGTTGATTAGATCAAAAGCCGCGCTAAAGTCAAGAAGAACCACGAGAGCTTCCTTTCGTTTGTCTAATGCGGTCAATATGTCATTCTGCACTTTGACAATGCTGTCTCCACACTATGAAATGGCCTGTATGCAGACTGCGTCGAAGCATACAGTTGGTTGTCGCTAAGATACGTCTGTAGTTGCCGCACAGCAAACCTCTCAATGACCTTTCCCAAGAAGGCAAGGTTTGATATCGGACGATAGTTGGAGAGATTATTGATGTCCAAATTTGGTTTCTTTAACAGCGGGATGATACGTGCATGTTTCAATGATGCAGACCAGATGTCAAAGAGGCGTTGACTATCTTAGTTATGATATGGAGTAAATCACCAAGACACGATGTGAAAGTACAAGCTGGTAGAGGATCTAAGGGGCAAGACGTGATTGAAGCTGATTTATTGCCTTTAGAACTTCATCTTCCGAAACCTTGGCAAATTCTTCAAAAGCTGTAGTGCACGTCTTGTAGCATGCACAGGTATTGATGACAGGTGGTGCTATTAAGACCATGCTGTAGCTCTTGATCTTGTCATTAAAGAACATAGCAAACTTATTTGATAACTCGTATGGGTTTTCTCGTGTTCTGGGAGGAGTACGTGAAGCTTTGGAGATGTAAGTTATCAATCACGCGGAAAAGATAGCGCTGGTTGGCGTCTGCGACCTCATTACTGTGGAATTCAGTCTTTGACTTGGTTAGGAGTTGTTTGTATCAGCACACTGTTCCTTAAATGAAACTTTGTCAACAGTCAGCTTCGATTTTATCCACTTCCGCTCTCGACGTCTCCTTTCCTGTTTGGCAACTCTGAGGGATTCTGTGTACCAAGGGTGCGTGTGCCGCAACACAATAGTTCGTTCCTTTTCTGGGGCGTGCTTGTTAAGGGTCTTAGACAGCTTACCGTAATATCCGTTGACCATAACATCAAGATCTCTTGCTGCATCAATTGAGTCTAGAGACGATTGAATGTCCTTCTGGAATTCCGTGTCATTTATTTTTCGGAGAGGGCGACATTTAATGCGCTTCCAGCTAAGTCCAGGACGAGTTATGTTGACAATGCACTTGACAGCGAAATGGTCAGATGGTAAACCACTATAAACATTTAGAGATCTAACAAGGTTGTCATCTGTTCTGGTAATCAACAGATCTAGAGTATGACCACCGATGTGGGTAGGTTCTTGGACATGTTGCTGTAAGTTGTTGATCTCAAGTATGTCAAGAAAACGTATTTGCTTCACGATCATCAGTGACATCAACATGAAAGTTAAAATCTCCTAGTCAACAATAGGTGATCAGTACCAGAAGCAGACAGAGACTCGAGGAGCGTTGGAAACTCTTCAAAGAACAAAGATGATGTATTCTTTTTCTTGCTGTTAGTTTGTGGTCGGTAAATGAGCACAAGTTGGAACATAGTAGAACCGGATGAGATACGCATGTCCATATATTCAAATGATTTGAAATCGCAGGTGGTATTAAAACTGACTTTAAGTCTATCTCGGACAATAACACCCACGCCTCCACCTCTGCCATGTTGGCGGTTGATATGGTGGAATTCGAAATTTGGCAACGTATTTTTGATATCAGCAATTGCACGATTGTCTTTATCACTACCAGTCAACCAAGTCTCAGTAATTGCCAAAATATCAAGCTGATTTGATATAACGTAATCACATAATGATGTTGATTTGTTCTTTGCCTTGACGGACCTAGCGTTCCATGTCGCGAATCTAACTCCAGGAGCATTATGGGTCTTATGTTCAATGGATCGCGGAACATGTACAAGATTATGTTTATTGACGCCAGATGCCGTTTTTGGTGCAAAGCATTTCGGGATTCTGTTCGATATAGTAGTAGCTATTGATCTTTTCTTATGTCGACCAGCTCTACATCCACGGGCGGGCGGGAGGTTTCAATTGTGAAAGTTTCGTTGGTGGAGTGTTCACACAATGGTTATTTGTCACACCCTTCCATGCAGAACGAATACAAGAAAGGTCTCATTGCAGCGCGATAAACGACAGCCTGTACAACTCGATTGCGATGATACACGATGATGCAAAAGTCGACAATACGATGAAAATCACAGCAAAATGAAATCAAAGTTCCTTAATAGTAGCACGGAGTACTTACAAAAGCTCACAATGTTCCTTATACGTGTAAAATGGTGCAAAACATAATTAATAGGTGACATTTTCCGGAGCGAAATATAGTATGCTGCAGGTCGAGATCAGCGCCATAATAACAATGGATACAATGGAAATGTGGCTTATCCAGATTCATTTTGCGTTGGATTTTCCAAGACCTCTGCTGCCTAATACGGTGGCTCTGGGAGTTATAACGACATCTGAAGCTAAGCCATTGAATACTGTAAGTTTTACTACGTTTTACTACAACTTTATGACGGTGTAGGCCTACTGTGTCCTTTTTAAGCTCATCCAAGCTGTGTCAAATGCCTTTCGGAAGTCCAAGAAAGCAATCATGTACCTTTTTACCTTGAAAAATATAGTTGCGAGGTGTGATGATGGTAAGCCTATACATATTTGACTTTGTTGGACTTCTGAAAAGGCATTCGACACAGAGTTATCTACACCTTCATAAATTATTAAGGGCTAAGCTACATAAACTACAGTAGTCCAAATAAAATAGGATTGAAGAGTATTTTCGCCAAGTAAATCCGTTCATCAACTTGGCTTGTTTAAGTTGTTCCTCTGAAGGTTATATATAAAACCTCCGCCGCCGAGGAGGCTGAGTCTAAAATCACTCAAAACTCTTTTCAAAGAATCGATTGTTTTTGTGTATGATGAATTTAGTAATAATTTTTAATTGGCAACCATATATGCCGTTTTGATCATCGAAGAATTGCAAAGGGATGTTGTCAGACGAGGATCTTTAAGAAAAGCCTACCGCTGCAAGTAGTACTATTGATGTTAAGTTACTTCAATTCAGTCTTCTCTTTTTCTTAAAGGACTTATTATTTTGCATAACACATATGCATGCACGTTCTAGTTGGGGATTCAACTTATTTATGAAGTATGCTTAATCTGCCACTCTAAGAATAGGTATTAAAAAACTATGGGTTAAAAGAATATTGGTTAAAAAGTATACTACATTGGTTAAAAATTAAGCGTTGGGTAAAAATTACTTTTAATACTGCATTGGTTAAAGAGTAAAAATATAATTTATTTTTAGTTTATTCAACGTTGGTTAAGGCATCATAATTTTAACCAACAATAGGTCATAACAAGATTCCCGCCAAAGAATTTCAATGGCGAGAAAATATTTTGCGCATATTATTTAGACCACGTCAGAATTTGTTTATGAAATCAATCGTGTTATTTGCCCCTGGTATATTGTGCCCGATATTGGACCAATATTGGTTTTACATTGGCGCTCTTCAATTGGCATCATGTTGCCAAACCAATATTGGACCAATATTGGTTTGACATTGGCGCTCTTCAATTGGCATCATGTTGGCAACCAATATTGGTCCGATATTGTGCACAATATACCAGGGGCGGAAAATAACACGATTGATTTCATATACAAATTCTGTCGTGGTCTAAAAATTGCGGCCGCTGTTAAAAGCTATCGCTTCCCGGCCTTTTGGCTAGGATATTGTGCCTTGTCCTTTGCCTTGTCCTATCCCTTGTCATAGTTGGTCCTGGCCACGGGTTGGCGCCAATATTGAAAGCCAATATTGGGCCAATGAAACATCAATATTGTAATGTTGTCCGGGTTAAAGTTTAGCAACATAAATAAAAGTTTAACCAACATTTGTTAACCAACTACTGTTGGTTCAAATGATTAAAAATTGTAACCAACCACAGGTTAAAGCTGTTGGTTACGGTTAAAGCTGTTGGTTACGATTTTAACCGACCAATTGTGTGGTTCACCTGATAACCTCCCGTTAAGCTGTTGGTTAAAGATTTTAACCTTTGTTCTGAGAGTGATGTACCATGTATTATTAGGGTGGAAATCAGACGATCTGCAGCAGTTAATTAATTAAGTTTTGCATTTATTAATTTGGGAAACGCTCTGTTGGCACTGTAGTGGCGCTATACTCCACAAGAAATCCAAGAATGTTACGCGCCACCGCGATACCATGCAGAATAATAATCTACACTCAGTGGTGGGCACGCACATTGTGACTTTCAGGTTCAAGTGTAGAATTAATTATTTCCTTTTTCTAAGGTCAGTCATATACTTACTGACCCGATGTGCTGACACCGTACAAAATGCATAACGCGGGGTATGATATTATTTAATAACGACTGCTAACCAAATGAGTGCATTGCTACACGTATACTTGCACGGTACGCACTGCATATATAACTTGGGGGAGGGCGCAATGGTTCTCAAAATGTATTGGTTCTCCGGACGTTGGCTATACTACCATTTAATCCATATCTTCGCATCCTGGTGCTTGTACAGTAGTCATTCATATTCCGTTTATGGATCTAATATTCTCATTGCTCCATTGACTGGTGAAGGAAGCCATTATTACGTAGCTGCTGCAATAGGTGAAGCGATGGTTAACCGTGGACACAATGTTACCTTTCTCCTAAGTGACATCTTCAGAGGTACAAGCAACACTGTCAATCAGCAATCGAAACTGTTCAATTTTCATTACTACCCGTCATATATTAGCATGGAACAGTTTCATGACTTATTGGAGGGATTTACACGCGCTGGTTTGAAAGGGGAAGACATGGCTTGGCAAAAGTATGCGGACGTTATTGCCAAGGAATGTAATTTTCTTTTAGATAGCGCAACTAAGTCATCGCCTCTAGATCTACAAGATGCCAATTTTACAGTGGCTGTCATGGACTTTGGCCTACTATGCCCAATTGCTCAACACCTAAAAGTACCGTACGTAATTCTCTCTGCAACTATGGCTATACCATCTGCACACCTACTTGCTAATCGTAACGAAGTCAATCCATGCAGCTTATATGTCAGACATGATGATAGCTTATGATCACAAAATGACTTACAGTGAAAGATTATTCAATACAATATGCACGATGATGTTAACATTGATAACTAATGTTGTGTTCCAACCTAGAATGGATGAGTTGCAGATGAAATATAATCTTCCTGGTAATGCTGCATTGATGTTTACTGATGCTGAGATGTGGTTAATCAACAGCCATTTTGCGTTGGATTTTCCAAGATCTCTGCTGCCAAACACCAAGTTTGTTGGAGGTTTGACAATGAAGCCTTCCCTATCAATTAACCAGGTTTGTTAAGATATTGGAATTCTGCTTGTTTGTACTTTTTCCTCTTCGGGATGTTCACAATGCTTATTGCTAACATAGTTATTGATACCAGAAGTAGATAAGAGCTGGATAAGCTTCTTTTGGACATACCATGCATGTATAACCAAACCAGGAGTTATGACTCCTTGGTAAACCTATCATCATCATCATCGTCATCGTCATCGTCATCGTCATCGTCATCGTCATCGTCCTCGTCCTCGTCCTCGTCCTCGTCCTCGTCCTCGTCCTCGTCCTCGTCCTCGTCCTCGTCCTCGTCCTCGTCCTCGTCCTCGTCACCGTCCTCGTCCTCGTCCTCGTCCTCGTCATCGTCATCGTCATCGTCCTCGTCATCGTCATCGTCATCGTCCTCGTCCTCGTCCTCGTCCTCGTCCTCGTCATCGTCATCGTCATCGTCATCGTCATCGTCATCGTCGTCGTCGTCGTCGTCGTCATCGTCGTCATCGTCATCATCCTTCTGCTGCAGAGCAGGCGACCACAAGATTTCTCCAAGCATTGTGGTCTTTAGCTTGAGTGACTATAGATCGTTCTTGAATCATGCTTATGTTGTATACACATGTTATCGGGCACATATCATGTGAATAGAAGACCAGCAGTCTCTGATCATGTGTTGGTATGTAGATGGCCTACTTTCTAGCAGGTTCACCGTCCGAGAGACTGAGTAAATGACCAGGAATCTTAGGTGGCGGGTCTTTATTACGTTTACACGGTCGGTGGATAAGATGCTCCCAGTCATCTTGGTCACGTCGTAAATGGTATAGTGTCTGACATCGACCACTATCAACTACTTGCCCAGTATCAGCACGGTTTTCGCCAACAACATTCTACCGAATCTCAGCTAGTCAATACCCTGGAGGAAATTACAAGATCAAAAGATAGCAACATACAAACAGACGTCCTGATACTTGATTTCTCAAAGGCATTCGATACGGTGGCACACCAAAGACTGCTGAAGAAAATAGGATACTATGGCATCACCAACAAAACCAATGCCTGGATCAAAACATGGCTCACCACCAGAACTCAAAAAGTCGTGGTTGATGGAGAGGCCTCATCTACAGTGCATGTTGACTCCGGAGTACCGCAGGGCACAGTACTTGGTCCACTAATGTTCCTCCTATACATAAATGATATCGGGGATAATATTAATTCAACCATTAAGCTGTTCGCTGATGACTGTCTACTATTCCGGCAAATAAAAACAACAGATGATGCTTCCAAGTTGCAAAAAGATCTAGACAACTTAAACACATGGACCCATGACTGGCAGATGAAATTCAACTCCAAGAAGTGCTACACCATGAGGATCAACAAGAAAAAACATCCCATCATCCACAACTACAACTTAGGAGGTGATATCCTGCAATCTGTAGCCAGTCAAGCCTATCTTGGAGTGGAAATTCATGAACAGCCAAGTTGGAAACCACACGTCACAGCCGTTGCAGCTAAAGCAGGCAGAACATTAGGATTCCTGAGGAGAAACATCAACAGATGCCCATCACATGTCAAACAACAGGCCTACATCTCATTGGTGCGCTCACAGCTGGAATATGCTTCTGTCATCTGGGACCCTTATAGACAAAACCAAATTGACCAGCTGGAAGGGATCCAAAGACGAGCAGTACGTTTTATTGAAGGAAACTATCAACGGGATGTCAGCGTCACTCGAATGAGAGAAGATCTTCAGCTCCAATTATTGGAAGAGAGACGAAGACAAGCACGCTTAACAATGCTCTACAAAGCCATAAATCACCAGATAGCTATACCAATCCCAGACTACATCCAACCGAGACAACGTCCAACACGGCAACAACAAAACAGTTTCATACGACTCAGTTCCAGTTCCGACAGCTACAAGAACAGTTTCTTTGCAAGCACTCTGCGGGACTGGGATATGCTTCCTCATAACATCACTGGGCTGCCCACGATTGAGCGGTTCAAGAGCGCCATCCGTGGCTGATGAGTCATGGAGCAGATTAATTTTTTTTAATTTTTAATTTTATTTATTTATTTATTTATTATTATTTTTTTTTAACACCAATTTGTATATGCGTTACTTGCAACCATTTGTAAATACTGTAAATATAAGAGCACACAGCGCATGTGTAAACCAAGTGAGACACTACACACCACACAACCCTCGTTTAGTTGCTGAAAGGCGTTGACGAGTACCAGCATAGATGTAGATGTAGATTATTCTGGAGAAAGAGGTAGCAAAGGCATTGAATTTGTATTCCATATATCTTGAGATATCACCAAGGATTCACGTCAGCCATAAAGCAGAATTGCCACACGGGTGGTCGTGAATAATAATTTCACATTGGTTGCGATGATAGCTACTTAAAGGCTTGGCCACCATGGCCACAAGCATTTTTCATTTTAAAATGTTGATTGTTCTTCAATTCAGGTACAACTGGATCAGTTGTCACCCACCAACAACATAAGACTTTAAAGATGTCTTGAATTACTTTATGATAATAAGGGAGCAGTTCCATTTATACGCGATAAATTTATCGCGACTGTACCGGGGCCTGATATGTTTTGGACCCGATGTTTTTCAAGTTGATACGCGCTAAAATAGACATCAGGCCCCGATAAAATAGACATCGGGGCCCGATACGAGGCCTCTGCCATACCCTGGGGTATGCTCCCAAAATATAAATTTCATCAATAACATTATCTCTAAAAACATGAAATGCTGAATTTGTACCTTACAACTAGAATAAATAACCCGAAGCTCTATTTACATACCGACCACTTATCTTTCGTTATATTTAAACAAGCGGTAATACGCTACTCGATAAATAATCCTTTGCTACTCGCAACTGTACGCGCTAAAAATCTCATCGGGCCTGATAAAAAACTCATCGGGGCCCGGAACATTCTCGCAATTTTTATCGCGTACAAATGGAACTGCTCCCTAATGATTCTTTGTATTCCTGATAGAACTGTTCTCTTTTCATCCTAATAGGAATGGGAGGAGTATTTACAAAGTGCTGGAGACGACGGCGTTGTCTTATTTTCAATGGGTTCCTACGCCACTGGGATTGATGCGAGCATTGCATCAATCTTTGCTGGAGCGTTTGCTTAAATACCACAGAAAGTGATATGGAAACTGAATGGGAAACCATCGACTTCAATTCCGCCTAATGTTAAGATAGTGGATTGGATGCCACAGAATGACTTGCTTGGTGAGTTAAGACTTTCCACGCGGCAGGCGTCTTCAAACGACAGTTACAACATTTCATAAAATGTTTCAAAAATATTGAATTTCATCACCATGAGGAATGCATTAAAAAAAAGTACAAACATGCCTAGTATTGGTTCAGTAATTCTTGAGAAAAGACTTTGAAAGTTGGGAAACGTTTCTGAAAAATCCGTTTTGTACATGTAAAACTAATACTAGCCGCGGGGAATATGAAATGATAACGGTTTCGATATAAAACTCAAGGTACGAAGAAGAAACCTATTAGATCGTGTCTAGATTCAGTATAGATTCAAAATCAAACGATTTATTTCTAGAATCTTTTAAATTCTACACTCATGACAGTTCATCAACCTTTTTAGGTTTTCAAAGGACTTTGACCGACATTGTTGTATAGTGATTCAGGTCCAAGTTATCTGCTAGTATGATACTGATATACTCATGATATTGATTTAATATTTATCCTGTCGTCTGACGATAGCCTGTCGTCTGACAATTGTCTTAATCGGCATGAAACTCATAGTATCGACTCCTTTTCCGGAAGATCTATACTGTTGAATTTTTATATAGGCCTATTTCATTATGTATTTATTTATTATGTATTTATTTATTTTTCAGGCCATCCTCAGATCAAAGCGTTTGTTTATCACTGCGGTGTAAATGGTGTCTTCGAAGCTTTATATCACGGCGTTCCGATGGTAGCAATACCACTATTTGGGGATCAGGCTGACAATGCACAGAAGGTTGTTTCGCGTGGTTGGGGCGTCAAAGTAGACATCTCTACTTTAACCAGCGACCAATTAGCTCATGCTATACGTACTGTTATAAGCGAACCAAGGTATGAATAAAATAAACTGTTTTTATTGAACAATCCGAAATTGCCATTACTTTAGCCAAGTTACTTCGTAAATGGTCATTTTACTGTTACATTATACAGTGTTATAATAATAATTTGATAAAAACAATAATAAGGGACCGTTCATTATTTATGCTGGAGGGGGGGGGGGGGGGGGGGGGGTCATGTAACTTTCATATGTTGAAATAGTGGGGGGGGGGGGGTTATGTAACATTTTATTCTTAAACAGGGGGGTTGTGTAACTATTATTAAAATATAAAGATGGTGGTGATTGGGGTGATTTTAGAGGCTATTTTGGAGTGTAAATGCAATTTTTTTCTGTGCTTCGCGCATATTTTCTTAAAACATAACGACTTCAAAATCTGTTACTATGAGACGACTTCTGGACAGCAAATCTTTCTGTGCCTCGGACGATACATGGTGGAAAAACATCTATATAATCATCAACGGTCGAGAAATTAGGGCCACGGGGTGTATAATGTAACAAATCCAATTTTATGATTTAAAAAAATGTGATTTATTGCATGCTTCTCACCTCGTCTCAGCTTTGCACCAATGCTCACAAAAGTAGAACGTTTTACTGGATTATACGTATCTGCTCAGAATGTAGGCTAACTTGTTCGGGTTATAAAGACTCACAAAACCACCCAAAATGTATAAATATGACACAATTTCCGCTCGCTACGTTTCCCATTACTAATTTCACACAATAAAAAGATGGGCCATCATAACATTATTGGTCGTTCAGATAGGGCACAAACAGAATTTGCCAACGTATCCATGAACAATATTCCAAAGGTAAAGACAGCCCCCATAAGTATGTGACAATTTGATTTTTTTATGGAGGGAGGGGGGGGGGGGGGGGGGGGGGTAAAAAGCTACTGGTTAGCAGGGGGGGGGGGTCATGTAATTTTCAGTTTCAGCTGTAGGGGGGGGATAGGTAATTGTCTCGAATTTGTCCCAACTCCCCCCCCCCTCCACCATAAATAATGAACGGTCCCTAACCATGACATACATTGCCCGCTTAGGAGCGTTATTAATTCGGTCTGGTTAACCTATTGTTATCAATTACTACGAGAGGATTGCCTGGTTGTATATTTAAATTCGGGGCGAGTACGAGCAGTCCTAACTGCATGGGTGAGTTTCCATTATGTTGCAAATTACATCCAAGCTCATGCGTTTAAACTTCTCAATGGGCGTTGCAATACAGCCGGTTGGTTGCACACGATAATTATGTCATAGCAACCAGCTTTGATGGAAGGCGAATATTTAAATTTGTTGCCGGTTTTTAGGGCACCAGTTTATAGCGCTGCTAAGCGGGCCTTGTAGTGTAATGGTTGTTTTCGCTCTTATTTATTTATTTATTTATTTATGTATTGTCTACAGCTATAAAAGTAACGCCACGCGTTTATCAGCAATATTAAGAGATTCGCCAAAACCACCTCCTGAGCTGGCTGCTGATTGGTTAGAATATGTTATACGTCATGGCGGCGCCAAGCATTTACGTTCTGCTGCGTTGGACCTGAACCTTTTCCAGTATTTACTTTTAGACGTAATTTCAATGTTACTCATTGTTTTTATCACGATCGTCATTATTGCAATTTGTTGCTGTAAGTTATGCTTTAGAGGATGTACACGTGTATGTAGAAGGACTCGAAAAGTAAAAGGCGAATAAATTGTGTTGATATTTTCATATTTTACCACATTTGTATTTTCGATGCAGTAACATGCATCAATTAATAATTCAATTATCACCAGGTCAAATTGTTAGGCTATTTAGTTTGATTTATAATGGTTAGAAAATAAAAACAAAATAAATGTTATCTTCATGCTCAAGAACCTTTGTTTGAGCGATTCTTATAACAAACAGTTCCGAGTGTTATGTGTTGTGTTGCATTTAGCATGTTTAGCATTTTACAATAATATAGTAAGCCTACGCGGGAATTGCATACAATACATACAGGGTGAGTCAAAAACACTGCAATAGTGGAAAGAAGCCATTTTGTTTTCAAAACCAAAATGAATTTTAAATTTTTTTAAACGTTGCAAGAATGATGTATTTAATCCTAACTTTGTGTGAAAAAATGAAGTCGATCGCATTTTCGTTTGTCTTTGGTGACCCTCTTTGCTGCACAACCAAATTTACCTGTTTGTCCACGAGCACAGTGATTTTCATTGGAAATGGCACACATTGCATTTTCATATTTGAATATCCCGCCAACAAAAAAATGGAAAATGTCAGTTTTTAAAATTTAGAACATTATACGCTTTCATAGCATGGGTATGATTATAATTGATTATGCTAACTCACATGTAAACAAGAAAGGATGCATCAAATTCCAATAACATCACAAATAAACTCAAGTTTCCAAATTTGAATGAGACACATTTTGCGATCTGATGCATATTTTGGGTATCTCGTGGACAAACGTGTGAAATGGGTGCACTGGTTCAAAAGGTTCACCAAAGGAAAACGAAAAATGCGATCGACTTCATCTTTTCACACAAAGTTAGGATTAAATAATTCTTGCAACGTTTAAAAAGTTTTAAAATTCATTTTGGTTTTGAAAACAAAATGGCTTCTTTCCACTATTGCAGTCTTTTTGACTCACCCTATATACATCTATACAAACGAGTTTGTATACAGCGCTATTTCATTTAGATCACAACGCTACATGTACAACATCCAGGCAGCAGCTTATTCAGCGCCAATTATGACTAAGATTCAAATACCAAGTAGGCTACACTATACATTTTGAATAATAGTATAAAACAGGATTGCCCACAGACACATCGAGGAAAAGTAAGGTACGACAAGAGGTGTGCTATTGCCTCCGAAAGCAAACGAGAGGAAGAACATTTTATTCATTTGAACAAATCAAACTTTTTCAAAATAATAGAACACATTAGTGTTACACACATTTTTCAGAATTAACTCTTAAGATAACCAATTGTTGGAAATGAATTTGGAGGAGGCAAAATGGAGACGCCGAACTCCTACCCCGGGGCTATGACACGGCCGCACGATGGGATCAAATTCCGATATAAGAAATTGGTGGAAATGAATTTGGAGGAGGCAAAATGGAGTCGCCGAACTCCTACCCCGGGGCTATGACACGCCCACACTAAGGGATCAAATTCCGATATAAGATTTCTGAATTTTACAACACAACTGATTGATATCAATTCTAAATAATTCAATTTATCAATATCAGATTTCTGAATTTTACAAAAAACAATGGTTGATGATATAATTCAATTTATCAATAGAAAATTTCTGACATTTACACAAAAAACAATGGTTGGTGATATAAGGACAAGCTTATTGACAATGCCCCTTGGACCTTGCGCTAGGCGGCGACAGGAGAATCACCTCTCAATAAATCAATTTATCCATATGATTGGTAGGGCTAATTACATGGAATGATGTGACATGATTTATATATAAAATTATTATAGGATTTGTGAGCCCAAAACACATGGAAGCTATGCATTATTCACTAGTTTGTCAAAAGAAAAAAGAAACTATGCACTAAGCCTACATGTAAGACATGCAATTAGCGAGTACGGTAAAACAACTGAGGGGTGAGGTGGGTGGGAAAAAATTAATTTATGTCCAAGAAGAGAACGTCCAATTCGGATGCCGACAACGGAGGTTATGACTCAGTAAGGAAAACTGATTTATACAGATTTCATCTGAATAAATCGTCATTATGCCGCGTTTTTCTTCACAAAGTTAAAATTGGGAATTGAGTCCAATATTTAGATTATCAAGATTTGACACAAAAATGGAATTCAAAATGGATCATCGAACGGAAATGATTAAGAAATAAAATAAGCAACGCTATCACGAATCAACACAGGAATATTCCCCTTTAAATGAAATGTTTTATTCTCAAACCTACAACCCTGGAAAAAAGTCTTGGAACGCTTTCGTATGATTAACAGTAAACTGTCACCCCCACTCCCCGTTCAATGGTGAGAAATGCCAATTGCTTCAGCAGCTTGTCAGAGTGTCCCAACATTGATTGATGGGGTGTGGGCAAGGAAAAGCGTAGTACCTTAAAAAAATGTGGCCATAATATCCAAAACGTGTGCTCAGCGTTCTAAGAACTTATTTCCAAGATTGTAGCAAATTACGTAGGTTTGTTATTATTCAACATTAGCGGGCGTCCATCGAACTCTGGAAAAAACACCTAATGGCGCCTTCCCACTGTGCCTGTTTGATACCAGGACGTGGACTCGATGCTACATCGAGTCCACATCCGAGCATAATGAGAACGCGTTATAAATGGATTCGATCCTACATCTAGGATGTAGCATCACGCATTGCTGTGTAAATTACCACGCGTGCAACATTTGGCCGCTTGAAATTGCACTTTAAAGCGCACGACTAACGGCGGCGCGGTCTGACGCAGCATAATACGCTTGTTATCTTGGAACAAAAGTATTATGTGGTTCGATTCCACGTCGATAATGTGAAGACGTTCTCATTGGCTGATTTGGTACTATAGTTCAGTCAGTTCCAATCTGGCGAAACAGGTTTACAGCAGCTAAATGAATCCAGACGCGCAAAACGCTGGTATGGCGCGCAACTTCGCAGTGTCATTGTATGCATGACGCTTGTGTATGTCAAAAGCCGGCTTATACGCTTGGATTACATTTGTGCGCGGATAGATAAAAACCGAATATTTCTCGCCAATTTGGATCTGATTGAGCTATAAGAAGTCGTCCTAGGTGCGAGACGTACTACTTCATTGTGGTGGTCTCGATGCTACATCCTGGATGTAGGGTCGAGTCCACTTATAATGCGTTCTCATGTTCGGAAGTGGATTCGATGTAGCATCGAGTTCACGTCCTGGTATCAAACAGACACAATGGAAACGCGCCCTAGTAATAGGAGCCACGCAATTCCAAAAATATTTGACTCCCTGTTGAAAACATCAACATCGCTTTCTGCTAGCAATAGTACATGCAGTAGTGAAAGTGAATCAACAATCAGGCGCACGCAAACCATCTTCATTCAACCCATCTTTATTCAACCCATGGCGACGGAGATTTTGGGTAATAAACGGGAGTAGTGTTGATGCACTCCTTACCAGAAATATACATTATTACAAACATAAAATAAAACAATAAAATGGTCGGTATGATTTTGTTTATTGTTTATTAAATCATTTTAATCGTATACTATACATTAATTTTTGTGACAGCACTTAAAGGTATATTATGTGATCTTTCCAGGGAACGCCCTCAACATCGAAAAACAAATTGAAAGCAGATTTTCTTGCAGAAAGTTTACATTTCTGATCATAAATTATGCATACATTCCAAGTTACAGGGCGATACGATTCTTAATTACTTCAAAATCATGGTTTTAGAGTGAAAATAAACTGTCGGGATACCGACAGTTCACTCTAAATTCACTCTAAAACCATGATTTTGAGGTAATTAGGAATCGTATCGCTCTGTAACTTGGAATGTATGTATTATTTATGATCGGATATCTAAATCTGCAAGAAAATCTACTTTCTAAAAAAAAATCATGAATAGAGGGCGCTCTCTGGAAAAGATCACATAATATGCTGCCCTCCCATGACAAAACGGCATAACAGACAGTTTTGTCAAAATTGAGTTATTACCATTAGTTGGTCATGGATTGCAAAACCTACCCATTACACATATCAAACTATTCAGTTTCAAGCCCAAAACACCAACAAATACACCTACAAAATTAAATATGATGTACAAGTCAATGGTGGCTCAGCACAGTCAATACAGATTATCTCAAAATAATCAATTAGTCTGTTATGCCGTTTTGTCATGGGAGGGCAGTATGCCTTTAAAAGGTCGTGGGGATATCGTCCAATCAAGGTATATCTTATTAAGTCAAATCAATTCAAATGGTCGGATTAGAAAATTGAATTTATATTTATAATCAAAAATTCTAAATGGCGAGAAGAAAAAAAATGTAGTGAATTTATACATGGATGACCATAGAAGTCGAAATACCTGGGTCAAAATAGTATTGGAAATTAATTAACAACTAATATAAAGAGAATTTTTATGGTCTGCCCTCCTTATCATTAGGGGTCGTGCCGAGTTTAAAACATACACAAATCCACCACAAGTTAAAACTGTTTTAAAATGCACCCCTCAATCAAAACAGCGCCTAACGTCTCATGAATCAACCAATTACAATCAGTCTCGTCTCTTTCATATTCTATCGTCATCTAGTCATTTATTGTCTTTTCTGTTTCTCTGTCATCTGCTATAGGTAAATTAATAATTGAATGAACATCACGAACGCAGTACAAAGATGAACGTGCCCGAAATTATCACACGCAAGGTTGTGCGCGCTTCACGCAAAGTACGCGATATGCTGCTTAGTTGTGTTCGTTCAATTATAAATTTACCTATAAGTGCAGCTGATGGACGTTGTCTGCTGCCTACAGCTAGCTGTATGTTGTCGTCTGCTAACTGCAGCTGGTGGGTGTCGTCTGCTAACTGCAGCTGGTGGGTGTCTGCTAACTGCAGCTGAGGGATGTGGTCTGCTAAATGCAGCTGTTGGGTGTGGTGGTCTGCTAAATGCAGCTGGTGAATGTCTGGTAACTGCAGCTTCTGATGGGTGTCGTTTGTTAACTGCGCAGCTCATGGATGTGGTCTGCTTACTGAAGCTGGTGGGTGTCGTCTTCTAACTACAGCTGGTGGGTGTCGTCTTCTAACTACAGCTGGTGGGTGTCGTCTGCTAACTGCAGCTGATGGGTGTCGTCTGCTAACTGCAGCTGATGGGTGTCGTCTGCTAACTGCAGCTGATGGGTGTCGTCTGCTAACTGCAGCTGTTGGGTGTCGTCTGCTAACTGCAGCTGGTGGGTGTCGTCTGCTAACTGCAGCTGGTGGGTGTCGTCTGCTAAGTGCAGCTGATGGGTGTCGTCTGCTAACTGCAGCTGATGGGTGTCGTCTGCTAACTGCAGTTGATGGGTGTCGTCTGCTAACTGCAGCTGATGGGTGTCTTCTGCTAACTGCAGCTGGTGGGTGTCGTCTTCTAACTACAGCTGGTGGGTGTCGTCTTCTAACTACAGCTGGTGGGTGTCGTCTGCTAACTGCGGCTGATGGGTGTCGTCTGCTAACTGCAGCTGATGGGTGTCGTTTGCTAACTGCAGCTGGTGGGTGTCGTCTGCTAACTACAGCTGGTGGGTGTCGTCTTCTAACTACAGCTGGTGGGTGTCGTCTTCTAACTACAGCTGGTGGGTGTCGTCTTCTAACTACAGCTGGTGGGTGTCGTCTGCTAACTGCAGCTGGTGGGTGTCGTCTGCTAACTGCAGCTGGTGAGCGTCTGTCAACTGCAGTTGATGGATGTGGTCTGTTAACTGCAGCTGGTGGGTGTCGTCTGCTAACTGCAGCTGGTGGGTGTCGTCTGCTAAGTGCAGCTGGTGGATGTCGTCTGCTAAGTGCAGCTGGTGGGTGTCTGCTAACTGCAGCTGAGGGATGTGGTCTGCTAAATGCAGCTGTTGGGTGTGGTGGGTGTCGTCTGCTAACTGCAGCTGGTGAATGTCTGGTAACTGCAGCTACTGATGGGTGTCGTCTATTAACTGCAGCTGATGGATGTGGTCTGCTAACTGAATCTGGTGGGTGTCGTCTTCTAACTACAGCTGGTGGGTGTCGTCTTCTAACTACAGCTGGTGGGTGTCGTCTTCTAACTACAGCTGGTGGGTGTCGTCTGCTAACTTCAGCTGGTGGGGTGTCGTTTGCTAACTGCAGCTGATGGGTGTCGTTTGCTAACTTCAGCTGGTGGGTGTCGTTTGCTAACTGCAGCTGATGGGTGCCTGCTAACTGAGTTGGTGATTGTTGTCTGCTAACTGTGTTCTGGTGGGTGTCGTCTTCGTCGCCTAATTAAAGCTGATGGGTGTCGTCTGCTAAATGTAATTGAACAGTGTCGTCTGCTAACTGTATTGGTGGGTGTCATCTGCTAACTGCAGTCGGTGGGTGTCGTATATTAACTACAGCTGGTGAGTGCAGTGTTCTGTTACCTGCAGCTGATTGGGTGTGGTCTGTTATCTGTAGCTTATTGGGGTGGTTTGCTGATTGCAGCTGATGGGTGTCATCTGCTAACTGCAGCGGGGGTGTGTGACTTCTGCTAACTGGGGTCGATGGGTGTCATTTACTAACAGCAGCTGATTGTATCATCTGCTTACTGCAGCTGTTGGGTGCCGTCTGCTAACTGCAGTGGGTGGGTGTCGTCTGATAACTGCAGCGGGTTGGTGTCGTCTGCGAACTACAGCCGGTCTGATGTGGCCTGCTAACTAACTGCTGCTGGTGGGTGTGGTCTGCTAACTGCAGCTGATGGAAGTGGTCTGCTAACTGCAGCTGTTGTGTGTGGTGGGTGTCGTCTGCTAACTGCAGCTGGTGAATGTCTGGTAACTGCAGCTACTGATGGGTGTCGTCTGCTAACTGCAGCTCATGGGTGTCGTCTGCTAACTTTATTGCAGCTTCTGCTAACTGGGGTCGATGGGTGTCATTTACTAACAGCAGCTGATTGTATCATCTGCTTACTGCAGCTGTTGGGTGCCGTCTGCTAACTGCAGTGGGTGGGTGTCGTCTGATAACTGCAGCGGGTTGGTGTCGTCTGCGAACTACAGCCGGTCTGATGTGGCCTGCTAACTAACTGCTGCTGGTGGGTGTGGTCTGCTAACTGCAGCTGATGGAAGTGGTCTGCTAACTGCAGCTGTTGTGTGTGGTGGGTGTCGTCTGCTAACTGCAGCTGGTGAATGTCTGGTAACTGCAGCTACTGATGGGTGTCGTCTGCTAACTGCAGTTGATGGGTGTCGTCTGCTAACTGCAGCTGATGGGTGTCTTCTGCTAACTGCAGCTGGTGGGTGTCGTCTTCTAACTACAGCTGGTGGGTGTCGTCTTCTAACTACAGCTGGTGGGTGTCGTCTGCTAACTGCGGCTGATGGGTGTCGTCTGCTAACTGCAGCTGATGGGTGTCGTCTGCTAACTGCAGCTGGTGGGTGTCGTCTGCTAACTACAGCTGGTGGGTGTCGTCTTCTAACTACAGCTGGTGGGTGTCGTCTTCTAACTACAGCTGGTGGGTGTCGTCTTCTAACTACAGCTGGTGGGTGTCGTCTGCTAACTGCAGCTGGTGGGTGTCGTCTGCTAACTGCAGCTGGTGAGCGTCTGTCAACTGCAGTTGATGGATGTGGTCTGTTAACTGCAGCTGGTGGTGTCGTCTGCTAACTGCAGCTGGTGGGTGTCGTCTGCTAAGTGCAGCTGGTGGATGTCGTCTGCTAAGTGCAGCTGGTGGGTGTCTGCTAACTGCAGCTGAGGGATGTGGTCTGCTAAATGCAGCTGTTGGGTGTGGTGGGTGTCGTCTGCTAACTGCAGCTGGTGAATGTCTGGTAACTGCAGCTACTGATGGGTGTCGTCTATTAACTGCAGCTGATGGATGTGGTCTGCTAACTGAATCTGGTGGGTGTCGTCTTCTAACTACAGCTGGTGGGTGTCGTCTTCTAACTACAGCTGGTGGGTGTCGTCTTCTAACTACAGCTGGTGGGTGTCGTCTGCTAACTTCAGCTGGTGGGGTGTCGTTTGCTAACTGCAGCTGATGGGTGTCGTTTGCTAACTTCAGCTGGTGGGTGTCGTTTGCTAACTGCAGCTGATGGGTGCCTGCTAACTGAGTTGGTGATTGTTGTCTGCTAACTGTGTTCTGGTGGGTGTCGTCTTCGTCGCCTAATTAAAGCTGATGGGTGTCGTCTGCTAAATGTAATTGAACAGTGTCGTCTGCTAACTGTATTGGTGGGTGTCATCTGCTAACTGCAGTCGGTGGGTGTCGTATATTAACTACAGCTGGTGAGTGCAGTGTTCTGTTACCTGCAGCTGATTGGGTGTGGTCTGTTATCTGTAGCTTATTGGGGTGGTTTGCTGATTGCAGCTGATGGGTGTCATCTGCTAACTGCAGCGGGGGTGTGTGACTTCTGATAACTGGGGTCGATGGGTGTCATTTACTAACAGCAGCTGATTGTATCATCTGCTTACTGCAGCTGTTGGGTGCCGTCTGCTAACTGCAGTGGGTGGGTGTCGTCTGATAACTGCAGCGGGTTGGTGTCGTCTGCGAACTACAGCCGGTCTGATGTGGCCTGCTAACTAACTGCTGCTGGTGGGTGTGGTCTGCTAACTGCAGCTGATGGAAGTGGTCTGCTAACTGCAGCTGTTGTGTGTGGTGGGTGTCGTCTGCTAACTGCAGCTGGTGAATGTCTGGTAACTGCAGCTACTGATGGGTGTCGTCTGCCAACGGCAGCCGGTGGGTGTCGCCTGCTAATTACAGCTGGTGGTTGCAGTGTTCTGCTAATTCAGCTGATGGGTGTCGTCTACTTAATGTAATTGAATATTGTCGTCTGCTAACTGTATTGGTGGGTGTCATCTGCTAACTGCAGCCGGTGGATGTCACAGTGTTGGTGGATGTTGTCTGCTAACTGTGTACTGGTGGGTGTCGTCTGCCAACGGCAGCCGGTGGGTGTCGCCTGCTAATTACAGCTGGTGGTTGCAGTGTTCTGCTAATTCAGCTGATGGGTGTCGTCTACTTAATGTAATTGAATATTGTCGTCTGCTAACTGTATTGGTGGGTGTCATCTGCTAACTGCAGCCGGTGGATGTCGCATATTAACTACAGCTGGTGGTACAGTGTTCTGTTAACTGCTGCTGGTGGGTGTGATCTGTTAACTGCAGCTGGTGGTGGTGTCGTCTGCTAACTGTAGCTGGTGAGTGTCGTCTGCTAACTTTCCTGGTGGTTGTCGTCTGCCAACTGCTGATGGGTGTCGTCTGCTAACCGGGGCTGATGGGTGTCGTTTGTTATCTGCAGCTGATGGGTGTCATCTGCTAACTGCGGCTGGTGAGTGTCGTCCGCTAACTGCTGGTGGGTGTCATCTGCTAACTGCGGTTGATGGATGTCACCACTGTCCTCTATTTCTACTGTCTCCGTTTGAATTTCTCCGACCCAGCATATATCCGTCTCTTCTTCGTGATAAATGCGATTGTTATCAATAACGAAATAAGCTTCTGCATCTTCATCCTCGTGCCATTGAACCCGATATCTGATTGGCTCGTCATGTGAACCTGCACCGATCACATCTTCTACGTAGTGTGCCTCGGCGTTGACAGATGGCTGCATCACGATAAAGTCAGAATCGACTTGGTACTTTGAAAAGGCCGAACCTTCGGATTGACTGAGTGTCCCTCCTCTCTGTTCTCTTTGCTCTTCGTGTGATTGCACATTTTGAGTAATACTTTGCATTATCACAGCTACTTCTGCGTCATTCGAGCAGTGTGTGCTAGCGTCATTACCACTCACGTTCACTTTATCAACATCTGGCGATTTTCTTGCAATCTCCAAGTGTTCCTCAGCAGATAGATTTCTTTCCCAGCTTTGCCAATCCTGATAGACTTCTTGACGGTGTTCATCTGCTTCGAACAGCTCACGTTCTTTCTCAGCATTGTCGATTACATTCTTAACAAATACATCAAAACTATTCACAGCATTCACCTCACCGTGTTCTTTTGCGTCCAGCGCTGTTAACGTCCCTGATTCTCTTGTCGAATTTTCGGCCGAGTTATCGTGATCAATAGTTGAACGCATTGGTTCTGCAGGAGGCGCACACCCTTTACTATCATCACCTGTGTCGACGATTTGCAACGATGACGTACTTAACTCGGTGATAATCGATTCACTGGCGGTACTTCCAGCAGGTTTATGACGCGGGGTCACTTCATCGCTGGTGGTTGCTTCAATTTTCTGTGCACTTCGTACCACAACATCCTGCCAGGTTCTCACCAGAAGTTCTTGAAAGTCTTGTGGTCCTTTTCTTCTTTCAATTGGCGTATCTGGATTACCAGTCGCGACTTCATCGATGTGCTTGGATGGCACTCCGTCTTTCTCAGCACGCTGACTCCACTGTTGAATCATTACTTCACGGCATTCTTCCCAGGCAACAGCAGACAGTGATGCCCGAGTTGTTCGTCGGCGCCTGTTACTTGGATGACCCGCTTTCTCCAACGTTTCTCTGGTGGATTTCTCTTTCTCCTCCTTGGTTCCTTCATTATTTGATTTGTTCTTCTTTCGAATATGCAACTTTCGACGTTTGGAGGCATTCCCTTTTTTAGACTTTGTACCAGACTTTTTGTTGGAGGAACGGGTGTGGCTCTTGTGACTTGTAGTAGCCTCGTTGTTAGGTTCTACTAAGTCAGAACACAGTTCGTCTTCAGTCCTGTATGACGCTCTCGTTATTCTCTTGCTATTAGAAGTCTCTGGATCGTCTCGAATATGATAGTGTACCGTTTTATCAATATCATCTTCATCCTCAACAATCCAATCGTCATCAGTGTGTCTTCCTCCTTTCTCTCTATTGCCATTGGACTTTCTATTTTCCGTAGTTAGTTCGCCCTTTGTTATGTCACCATCCCGACCTTTTCTCGTTTTAGACATAGGCCTACAAGCAAAACGCTTCTTGACTTGTTGGCATCGGCGCTTTGCCTTGCACTTCCGTCTTCCGTTTAGCTTTGTCTTGTCAGTGTCAGGGGAAACAAGAGCTGGTGTGATCTTGTGTATCGTGTGTTTCGATTTCTGTTTAGCTTTGCTAGTGACATCACTTTGCTTTTCCATTACCGGGACTGGTCCTGGCTCAATATCTCCGGGTTTCGACAGGATTCGTCTCTGCGTGTGCATCATCTGTAAGGCTTTCTTGAAGAGAGGAGCCACATGTTGCATTACTTTCATTTTATAAGCGTCCACTTCATTGGTGGTCTCGTCGTCTCTAACCTTCTGATCTGTTTCAATTGCGGTTAGAACGGGAGGCGATAATATTTTATGATGTCGTACTTTACTCTCTTGGCACGAAGATTCGATGTAATTACTGTCATGAAGTGATGTCTTGCTGTGCGTTGTTTTGTGTTTAGAAGATTTTGTGGCTTGTTCAGTTTTACCTGACCCTCGTTCATGAACACAGTCACTTTTCACTGTAGTCTTTTGACGATCGTCTGAGCCTTTGCTGACCGCATGCAGGCATTTAGTCTTGTTTGATGGTTTTGCCACCTTCACATCGGTGTTCGTCGACTTGAACTTATCCGCTCTTGATGCAAGTAAATGTTTACTTCTACTTGCGGCTGCATCTATGTCGTGATGATCTTGTACTGATAGGCCTATATCTCTATTCGAATGCATGATGATGCTGCTCCTATTGCTGCTGTTGACTGCGACATCTGGCCGTTTAGGAATCGTCGGATGTAACGCACGGCAAGTAGATACATTTGTCTGGTCACCATCGACGTCTGTCTTTTCATTGCCAGCACGTAAAGCTTTGACACTGCTCCGTGATCTCAAATCACCCGGTGAATAGGATGGAATATGTGGTGATAATACGTGTGAAACGACGGATGCCCTTTGTGGATGCCTTGGTCGTGATACAGTTGGTCGCGTTGGTGTCATTAAAATGTGATGCGCTTTCCTTAAATCCATAGAAATAGCCTCATTATCAATCTTAGACTGATAGAATCGACCGTCATTATTACTGTTTAGTTGAGATCCTTGTGCTACACGCAGTGCAGTCAATCGAGAAACCTCTTCCTGTCTGTGGCTTCCACCACTGGTGCATTTGAACTGCTGAGAAACGTGAGTTGAGCCCACGGAAAGTCGTCGAGTCGTAGAAGTTGTAGGTGTCGTGTTAGGTTGTCTAGTTTGTTGATGGCTTCCTTGTGCCGCCTGTCCATATTGTGGCGATGGACGAGGTGGGGGTGGAGGCGGGGTCGGTAGGGAAGTTTGCCGATGTTTGAATGTCGACGGTGACACGTTGGTTGAGCCCACGGAAAGTCCCTGAGTCGTAGAATATTGAGGTGTCGTGTTAGGTTGTCTAGTATGATGCTGGGTTCCTTGTGTCTGTCCATATTGTGGCGATAAACGAGGTGGTGGTGGAGGCGGGGTCGGTAGGAAAGTTTGCTGATGTTTGAATGTTGACGGAGAAACGTTGGTTGAGCCCACGGAACGTCGTTGAGTCGTAGAATATTGAGGTGTCGTGTTAAGTTGTCTACTTTGTTGATGGCTTCCTTGTGTCTGTCCATATTGTGGCGGTGGACGAGGTGGTGGTGGAGGCGGAGTCGGTAGGAATGTTTGACGAGGTCTGGATGTCAACGGAGTTTTCAGTGTCTGCATCACAACGGAATCATTGGCAGGCATGGCAAGAGGTCGGGTTGGAACTTCATCAGCTCTAGGATAACGTGTATAGTTTCTTGTAGCTACAGGCGCCCTCGGGTGCTGCTCGTATGGTACTTTGAATTGAGGATTAGTCTTCGACAGGCTATGAATAGTGGAGAACATCTGCTGCTGATTAGCTGGTTGTTTCGTTGCCTGGCTCTCTGATTGTATCTGTTCAGTTGGGACCTTGTGCTGTACTAAAACAGGTCTCATAACAGGTGAGCCTTGCAGAGTGCTATGGATCGAGCCAGGGTAATTCAGATTCTGCATCTGTTTATTGTACTGATACGATGGTATATTTGGAGGCTGATCGCGTCTAGCAACTGGGGAATATTTCTTGTTGACAAGCTGACCTACTGTATGTTGATTTGGATTTGAAAGCTGATAGTAGCGCGGTGGTGTTGACGAGTACCCAGGATTTATTTGTTGTTTGCTGTATACGATCGCTGGTCTGGTAAACGCCTTGCTGTTTCCTTCAGAATATCGGGTTACGGATGATGAAGCGTCACCAACAGTTGCCGTATGTGCTGACGTGCTAGGCACATACTGTCCCATGTATGGGGCAGGTTGTGCAATCAGATGGCCAACGGACCGTGGATTGTTCACTATATTCGGTAGACGATGACCAACGAAGGTGTTCTGCTGGTGGGGTACAGGTGTCTTTAATTGGTGGTTGAGTGGAGCCGTTGAATACTGTACAGGAATATGTGATGCCAGCCGAGGAGACATTGAGTCATTGGTTTGTTTTAAGGCGTATTGATAGTTCGTATTTTGAGTAGCAGTGGATGAGTACTGATGCGCTGACCGTTCGTTACCTTTTGCAGATGATGTCGCAATATGCCCAACGAGTGGATGACGGTCTATCTTAGGAGAAGTCATTGGTGTTGCCGTGCGTATAGATGCCCGAAGAGCGTCTAATGAAAGAGAAGGTCGGATGATCCGTGGTGATATGTGATGCTGATCCATAGCGTTATTTGGTTTCGGATTGACGATCTCTTGTATAGCTGTTGTCTGAAGTGCCCTCGGCATGTCTAATGACAAAGGTGGGTGTTGTTGTATTGCCGGTATTTGTGGTTTCTTGACACGGTCTATTTTTGGAGCGGTCATCGGCGTCGTTGTGCGTAAATTATCCTTTAACGCATCTAATGAGAGAGCTGGTCGGAGTGCCATTCCTACTGATATCTGATGTGGTTTCCTCGGAGATGAAGAAATGGTTGCTCGTCGGGTAGTAGACAAATTGTTTGCCTCGTTGCTAACCTTCATTTCTGGACTGGAGGTCTGCTGGATATTGATATGACGTCTTGGTCTAATAACGTATCCATAGGCACTCCTAAGACGTCCATCGTGAGATTCCTCCTGCGTTTGATTTTCCCCGGTTGTTGGTTTGTTTTTGTCAGATAATCTCGGAGATGAGAGAGGGGTGAACGCCAAAGATGCAAAGTCAAATTCGTCATCATGTTGATGAGGTAAAACGGGTGCTTTGGAGACTTCTGGGTTGTCTTTGTTTTTATGGACATCGCCCCCACCATCGTTAGATTGTGATTCGTCTTTGTGACGACGGTCCACTTCTGGCGCAGATGACGTTGAGGAATTCTGTGGGAAATGATAAAAAGAACATTTTTAATGTTTAATCGTAATGGTAAACGTCTTTGTATAAGCCATGTCTAGACGGAAAGGATGCACCAGACTGATGGATATTATACGTGTGCTATCATGAACTGTTCCACGTTACATACATTATAGATGAAATTGTTTAGCAATGTACAAGTAGTTCTTCCTCCAGCATAAATGGCAAAATGAATACTTGCCAAATCATGCCAGATTCATGAACATTACTCCATTCACCAACGCGTATGTGCAGTGACTTCAGAGCGTATTACAATGATAGCAGCTTATTGTCGACCGCGACATTTAAACTAAATATATACTAGTAGATAAATCAGTTCCAAATTGGCAAAAAATAGTTGGTATTTTTATCTCTCCGCGGGCAAAAGTAATAGCGTATCGCTCGCGAATATGGCGAGATTGCACAGGGCGATTTTTGTCACACACACGCCTCGCGTATTAAATGATGCAGGGGTGTGTTGCCTTCATGTGCACCCGCATCCTTTTGTATTCTTTGTTTCATTAGCTGCTGTAATGGTTGGTAATGAGGCTTGTCCAATTTGGGAACAGAACGAATATAGTTGGATTTTATGTGGTGATTGGCGATGGTATAACGGTATTTCCGTGCGGAACCTTATCAGCCCTTAGGCATCCATCAGAATGATTAGAGTGTTAATCGTATTGTGTTTCGACTGTGCAAAATAAACGTATTGACTGTGTTGGTCAGATACTTCTTTGCAAGTGCCTATATTTTGAGTACTATTCCCTTTTACAACAGAAGGGTCCCCCGTATGCACACAGGGTTGGATTTACCATTGGACCAGATGGGCCCGGGCCCAGGGCCCCCAGATTAACCCAAATGTTGGGGAAAATAAGATAACAATAAATTGCAAACAAATAAACACTGACCAAATTAGAAAGAAAGTGCAGTAAAAGTTACGCGTTACGCGCATTTTGCCCCCAAAAGGGTAATTTCAGAAGCTCGTTAAAAGCCAAACTGATACCTCAATATATGGTCAAATTAGTTACAATAGCACAAATTTTCACGAGATACCCGCGCATTTGGTCAGTATAGTTACCGTGTTTTTGTCAGCAAATTGGCAATTTTTGGAAAACCCTTATACTTCCAAATCCTACGTACCGTACACCTCTAAATTTGCCTGGTCCAGGGCCCCAAAAGTAAACCCGACTCTGTATGCACATGGAGGATATGGGGGGGGGGGGGGGGGGGGGGGGGGCCTTCTGTTGGACAGCCATCCGATTATGAATAGCAACAGATGTCCTATAAAGTTATTTTCCTTTAATCACATTCACAGTTATCTCAATTGAAGGGCGAGTTAGCCAGACGCGGTCGCGTACCATACCGCGTTTAAAGCCTTTGCAGTCTGTGCGGTACTTGTTTTGTTTTTCGCATCACATAAAGTAATGGCCATAAATCTGTGGTAATGACGGTAGCCTTGTTAAGAAGAATATTTTGAGTTGTCCCTAAAGTTGAGCTGCAGGTCTAAAGTTTGGCATGGCAGGCAAACAAACAAATGGCCTTTATCAATTTTCGAACTCATTTGGTGCGATCTGGTGTACCAACATTTTATCGAAAAGCCATCTCTTCATTTCCAATCAATTTTGTTTTTATTAATGCAAGAAAGAAGTTGAGCATAATGATATTTTCTTGATTTAAGTATAGATTGTTTAAAAGCTCGAACAGGGGGAGTCTTAATTGGATTTTTTTTCAATTTCCGAACCCATTTGGTGCGATTTGGTATGTAGGCCTACTTTTGAGCAATATTTTATTGAAAAGCAATCACTTTATTTTCCATCAATATTGGCTTTTTATATAGGCCCAAGCCAGAAAGAGTTATACTATAATATAGTTACCTCCTAAATATCAGATTTCTCGTCAACGTACGCGTATGTATCCCGACCAAATTCAATAAACTCCAAACGTTCTTAGGTCCCTCGCAGTCGCATGCCTCCCCTCCCGACTTGTCGTACCCTCCCCCACTTTTTTTGGTGCTTTTTCGTTTTCCCCTCTTATTTCTCTCTCTTTTCCTTTTTTCCTTTCTTTTCCCCTTTTGTTGTTGTTGTTGTTGGTGGTGGTGGAGGGGGGGGGGGGGGGGGGCGTCGAGCCCCCCCCCCCCCTGTATCCGCGCCTGCAGCCCACACCACCATCCATTTGATACCAGTATACAACGGCCTCCCACGCCTATCCAATGGGTGGTAAGGGGTGTGATTAGGGTGTGGAGGGGTGGGGTGGGGGAGGGGTAGGGGTTGGGGAGGGGGTCGGATAGGAATCGCCTTGAACCAGGCTAAAATATTCTTCCATGAAGAGTTAATTCTTCTTAAGGGAAGTGTCAACCCTTTTTATGAAATTTATCAAGCACTGTAACGTTTAAACTAACTAATAATGAAATGTACATAAAAATATACAATTTTTGAAATGAAATGAGTTGGAGAAGCCATTTGGTATCAAATTCCACAAAAAATAGTGATTTTTACATTTTTGCCCAAAAATCACTTTTTTGGCGCCAAAATGTTTAGTTTGATTTTTGAGATTAAAAACAAAATGTTTGCACTTTTTGGTTAATAATTTCAAAACTAAACATATTTAAGCTAAAAAAAACCTGCAAAAGTCATATTTGATTTTCATGAGAACTACAGATTTTCAAGATACAGGACTAAATGGAGAGATTACAAGTATATAATCGAAGAGATAGTTTTCTATCATTGACCACCTGATAGACTATTTTGAATGTAGCACATAAGGAAAACTCATAAAGTGACTTTTATGTTAACGTTTTAAGTACGAGGCATCACTGTGGCTTGACTTGTAACAAATTTGACTGATGTATTCCAGTATGACAAAGGCGTAGCAATACATTCGAGTTGATACACACGGCCCCTGCGAGGGTGCTAAAAATGTGCTCAAAAAGGGTCCTCATTTTGGTCCGCCATTTTTAAATATGGCGGCCGTATAAACATGATAAAGGGACACGTGGACCCAGTCTACCCCAGACCCCCTGGCTACGCCAATGCTATAGGGTAATCTGGAAAACGGGGCCATGGTCCTTGGTCATATTTTACTTTGCATTTCGATTGCAATTCGATGGTTGAGCGCCAGAAGGCCATAACTCAATTTTTGGGCAAATTGATATTTTGGTACAAAAATAATCCATATTACCTAGATTTTCATTTTTTTAGGGGGGGGGGGGGGGGGGGGGGGGGGGTGAAGAAAAGAAGATGCACACAAATTTATAAATTGTCAAATTTTGGTTTAATTCTAAGTAATTTTGTATGAAAAGCAAAATGTAGCTGTTTTATTCTAAAATTGTTAAATTTGGTCTATAGTTTTACCTAATTTGGTAAGAACATGCGCGCGAAGCGTGCAAGTAAATTGCCATTTTATGCTAAAATTGTCAAATTGTGTCTTAATTGGACGTATAATAAAACTGTTATGGTAAAAATTATGGTTTGCAATATTGGTACAAAAAAGTTATGAC